>JAPYZS010000350.1:0-188225 GCA_030522925.1 Trissolcus japonicus | reverse complement strand
TGTACCTGGCTAGTTTTCCTGGCCAGGACCTAGCCAGAAACCAGTAAAATCTAGCCAGTTCCTTGCGTAAATCTAGTCCAAATTTTTACTTGGGAAGCAAATTGCATTGAACTGAAACTATTCGTTTCACAGGAATGCATACTTGAATTGATATTTAAAAATTGATTTACATAAGGAACATGAATAATCATTCAATTAAAACAAACTTTGCATTCTCTGAATGCAATTTTAATAATGTACGATTTTTCTCTGTTTCGGGCATCATACTGTAAGAAAGGAAATACGTTTATTAAAATTCATAAAATTAAAGGGAGGAGCAAAAAATACTATAGCATCGTATATTGATCATTCAGATGGTTCTAACTGTATCGTGTACAATTGAAAATAATATTATTATTCGATGCACGTACACATTTATATTACATTTAAACCAGTAGAGCTGCATTACATATAATCGTTAATTCCACTTTATATCCTTTGATACTGCAAGACTACGTCGTAATATATAATTATCAAATGCACTTTGTATAAGCTGAATATTTGTAGTTTGGCATGCTTTTAAAGTATCTTCTTATGTTTGGTGTCTGAATGACTGGTTAGCAGTGCAGTCGCTGAAAACTTTGCTCGAATGCAAAAATGCAATACATTATACAGTTGCTTGGATCGTTTGCTTATTTACGTTTAGCAAAAAATTGTACAAAATGAATATACGGTAAGAACGAAATCGCGAAGCATCAGATAAATATTGTTTTCAAATTGTTTACAACTTTAGTCATTAAATTTTGCATTTATGAAGAAAAAGTTTTATTCTAATTTTATCATTACATTTAAATGTATCTTATATGCTCGGGTTCATTCATTGTATCTATAATTACAATTCTTAATGCAAACAAAATCACATATTAATTACGACTTTTTAATAAGTATCGCTGTACTGATAATTTATATGATTCGACGTTGGCTTTCAATCAAAAAGATTTAAAAACGTGTTTGTAATTATTATTATTTTTATTTTTCATTTCGATTACGAATAAAATTGATCAAAACGACGAACGAATGAATTGCAAAATAATTCCAGTTCCAATTTTCCTCATGTTTGTAAAAAAAGGAGAAAAATAAAAACAAAGTTGAATAATTTTTTAATTTATATTGAAATTTCAAAATTCATCCACCAAAATACATTGACAAAACAAAAAATTCACGTGAAGAATTTCCGTTCCCAGCACCGTTGTATTATTTTTCCGATTTTTGTATAGAATATCGCACAAAAGTTTTTTTATTACATGCGGCATTGAAGTATATGTATTACATGATTGAAGGGAAAACGGAAATAATGGTTTTGATACAATTGAAATTCACCGTACTATGATAAATTAGTCGTTCGTAATTCAATGAAAAAGTGATTAATTTTGATGAAAACAAGCAACAACACAAAATCTTTGCCTGTTCTTTTCTTGGTTACTGTTATTTATTATTACTTATAAAAAATCCATTTCTTTTTCTTTAAAACCGTAACCAAAATTATTGAACCAAAAAAAAATATATATATATTTTTACAAATTTCAAATCGTAATCTTCTAGAGACAACCGAAATGTTTTTTTGTGGCGTTCACTGTCCTGATAATCATATTGTTTAGCTGTATATAGGTAAAGCAGAAAGTTTCTTTTTTCGACTTGTGACATAATTTTCGACACGTCACAACGCAAATATTTGTTCTCCCGTATTGTGTCACAAACAAAGGCCGCGTTAGAATGATACATCACGTAACGCGGCCGTTGCGAGGGAACGAACGCGCGTTTGTTTTCCTGAATGCATTCAGAACGAGTGCATCTATCAGCGCATTCCTAGTGATCAAAACACAATACGTTTCGAACAATTTGAGGTTAGGTATCGCACATAAGTGGAATCGCGTGCACTTGCAACCCACACACAGCATGACGTGAGTCATGAAGGCGAGTCATTTTTGTTCCCCTGTGTGGCATCTAGATAAGTTGCGTAGCTCAGCTCCGTCATTAAAAGCAAAACTCATAAAACAATGATATACGCTCGAAAAGCGCAGTAAAAGTGTACAAAAAGCCCAAACACGCTGATTCATATGTACGATGTACAACTTCGTGCTTCGCGAAACATCCTCTTCTTACTTTTATCCGACATTTAATTTTGGCTTCGGTAAAACTACAAAATTTGATCTAAACCAAAAGATTTCCCTTATTGTTTTTTGATTCTTCTTAATAAAAATACGTTTTTGAGTTTATTCTTTATCCGAGTTGTCATAAATGTCATTCAAATTTACATGGAAACTATTAATAATAAAATATATGAGTAATTTTTTAAAAGATGAAATTATTTTAAAGTTGAAGAATTATGCAATTGGTTGCTGATAGTAAATAATGCGATAGTTATGGATCTACCAGGGAATGAACATGTGCCTGTATACATAATGATCTTTCTAAGAATTTTCATCGCCTATATATTATCCTGGCGTAGAGAATTAAATATTGGTGCAATTTATGGAATATAAAAATTTAATTCTAATTATTTAATGATTATCTTATGCAAAACGATCGATATTTTTTGCTCCCAGTTGCGGTTACAAGTACATTCAATGAAGGTTCAACAATTATTCCGCCTTGATTGTAACCTTAAAACCTCTCAAATTATTTCAATTCGTGATTCGTATAAAAATTAAAACTTATTTCATCATAACATTCAAATTGGTTATTTATTTTATTTAAAATGTAAAAAAAAAACTGTTGCAATGATGTGGTAAATGATATTTCAACTTATAATGAATGCGCATACAAATAGAGTTAAAAAATGAAATAAATTATTCAATTATTGCATTTATATATTGAATTCCATCATCGATCTCTGCCGTTTTAACAAACGATAGTCTCGTCATCATAAAATCAGTTTGTTTTTTATTTTTTCAGTCACGCATATTTCACCAAGGTTTATATTTTACAGTTTTGATTTATCTATGTGACTACTATGAAAATTTCTTTTATCGCATTTTTTATTGCATTGAAAACATCTTTCACCGTATACCTACTTTTTTGGCAATGTAGAAAAACATTTTTGGTGTAACTTATTACGCGCACGCAGGCGCCGTCACACTCTAATATACCCTCTCCCATAAATTCCATATGTGTTTTCAAATAAATCTATAGATGGTCGTAAGTTTCAGTATACTTTGGTAAAAGCAATGTTGCCTGTATGCTCGGGCGAAACTCGGCGTCGAAAAAATGTTTTCGATAATCAAAAACTCTTTTCTAGTAAGAGAAAGGGAAGAAAAATTAAATCAGATGTGCCCATTATCAAAAGGACCTCTATCGGAGATTTCAGCAGTAAAATTGATATACATACAAAATTACATTCAACTTAATTTTAACTTTAAATAGTAACTTAATTACTAAGAAAAAAAAATGAATGAATGAAAAAAAATTCTTATGTATTTAAGAAAAATACATTCTAAAATAGACATCTTTATTAAGAAACAATATGTTCTCTTTATTTTTGTCATGATTTCGATATGTCCAAATCCATACCGCTATCTGGAAATATTCGTCCTCTCATCGAACGCCAATATCTGGAACACATTGTTTATTTTTATAAAAAAAACTAAAAACAATAAATTAGCTTAGTATAAAACATTTTTAACATCCATTATCGATTCCGCATCACTCCTTTCCATTTCGTGTCTTACATTTTGATATTGAATTGCTTTATTTATACAGAATTGCTTTATTTATAACATTTTTTTTTAAAGTTACGAATTTCCGTTAACCTTCGAATAACGGGTACATCCACGTTATAAACAAAAAAAATTCCGACAGAATTTTGCGTATCTAGCATGATATTCGATTTGCCATCAATTCGTTAGGTTTATTTGGTACGAAACGTTAACGTAGTCGACAGGGGGTAAAAAGCATTATCGTTGCGCGCACTGGGTCGGGTCTTTTCCCACCTGTTTCCATCTCCGTCGCTCGTGTGGCGTCGCGACGTCGGGACGCCACTTGGCGTCCAACGTGGAACTTTTGTATTTATATCGCGATGTTGATGGTCGTTTCGCGAGTATTCGGTACCGCGCAACGCGTTCATTTTGTCAAAAGGAAAGAAAAAAAAACAAAACAAAGTGAAAGGGAAAGTTAAAAGAGTCTCTGGGAGAGAAGAGGGGGAGGGGGGTTGAGGGGTAGAATGGGGTGGGGAATTGCGACTTGCGTAGTGTTGTCGCGCGTGTTGGACGACGCAATATCGTAGATTGGATTTCAATGTCGCATCGGGCTCGCGTGTATCTACGCCCAGGGCGGGTAAACATTTTCGGCGAATGGTTCTCGATTTCAGGGGTTAGTCTAGTGTGTCGACCACATAAAATTACAAATATTCATTAATTTTTGTTACCTCTGCGACAGATATATTTACTTGGATTTATTTGATCGAATAAAATGCACTTTAAATAAATAAGATTTTTTTCAATACACTATAGCTCAAAGTGAAAACGATATCGCCCCGAAATTTACGTCTGGTCATTTCAAATAAACCTCAACTTGCACAATCGATCACTCGATTTTTTAGACTAGTTCAATACGGGCTTATTAATTTTCTGCAAATTTGCAATTCGATATCCATCACATTTTAGGGAAATACTTTCGTCAAGGAATATGCGTAGCCTGCTATTCGGGCCATGATTTTGTGCAATGTGTGAACGTTGCGATTATGCACAACATCCGCGCTCGAACATGACAAACATCTGACAATATATATCTGCAAGTACAAGATCCACCTTCTTGACGTCCTTGTGACGGTTCTCAGAGATTATTCGAGGTGATATACGTAAGACTTAACCGACACGCCGAGAGGCTTGTGCACACGCAACTCTTCGCATCGATCCTCGGGTTCAGTTCTATGTGACCCATCGGACATGACTGGTATCGATCAATTCTCCGCCCCTTCTACATTACATCTCTCGTCTTATCCAAACGGCACGCTTTACTTTAGGGCGCCAATTCGGTAATGCACAAGACCCTACCAGATGTCTGGACTAAAGCGTGCTATTTCCCGCACGTTCGCTCTCAAAACAATCCATCCGAAATATGGATTTTTAATAGATCAGAGAATGAGCTGCACCAAGATTTATTTGAACGATGTATACGTGCCAAGTCTCAGAATTAATACATTTAGCAAACTAGATTTGAATCCTGTGCTTTATTATATACATAGGATATAGGGCGAGGGGAGAAATTGCTAAGCAGGCTAAGGAGTTTGTCACGTGTGGATATTTTATGAAAATCAAGCGATTTGAATTTGTATTGCATCCAATTATTCAAATGGCATTTTACTGAATCACCATTCGATATGTGAATGAACGTCGTGTGTTCGATGTGATGAATCGTCATGATACAACTACACTCTTTCTCTCGTTTATTCTTGTGAAATTTTTTTCTGAGTCAAGGACTAGATAACATTTCATTGACGATTGTACAATGTGACTGGATGTTTTTTTTGCGTTTGATACTTCTTCGAGGTCTTGCAAAACATTATTCTCGGCATTTAATAAACATTTCAACAATAAACAAAAGATGTTACAACAAAATTTTTCAAAAGTTCCATCTCAGTTGTTTTTTTTTTTTTTTTTTTTTCAAAAGTATTTTTTATTATAATTTATTTCTTACTATGTTTTCATTTTTATTATTTTTTTTTGTACTACATTTCTATATAAAAACGTGAAATAGAGGCGCTTAGGTATAGGCTGTCTCGTTTGTACGGTATGTTGTTTGTAGCGTCTCGGTGTAACGGGGTCAGAAAGGACGATAAGGTCTACGTTAAAGACCGCAAACGAGTGGCGCGTTCTCAATGAAAACGTATATAAAAAGCGAAAGGAAAGGAATAAAAGAGCCAGCGCAAGAGCGGGACTGAGAGATACACACGAGCCGATGAATATTCGGACAAGCCTCTGAATGACTCTCAAGGCTCGGGACAATGACAGTAGGATGAAAAGGGGGGGGCGAGAATAACGCGTTGCCAAAATTTTTTATCCTCCCCCTCCAGAGTGGACGAAATATAACGTGATTTTTTGCACGGTGACATGCGATAAATCAAAGAGTAATTCGGTAATTAGAAGGTCGGGGACTTATAAGTTGGTGAATTATTAGATTTAAACGTACAATTTACATTTAGTTTTCGCTCTCGGAGCTTCGTTATTAATTATCGCGATTAAAGTTTCGCATTCAACGTACACACATCCCATAATTTATGGCACCAATTTTGGCGTTCGAGTTAATGACTTTGCATTCTGCAAGTTAACATAGTTCGCAATGATGTTTCCAAGCGGAAAACGTTGCGCGAAAAATGGTCTCCAAGTCTGGACCGGCCGAGGCAAATAGACATATTCAGGTCCGCTGTTTTGCGTAATTTAATTTGTTCGCGCTGAATCAAACCTCATTAAGTATAAAGTTGAAAACTAGATTTGAGTGAATCAGATCGCGCACAAATAGATGTAATCAAATATGTGATTTGGACACATTTTAAACTTTAATCAATTTCCAGAAACTGCGAAATTATTTGATTTGCAACTGAGTTGCTCAGAACTTTTTTTTTTATCTCACCACTTTTTGTTCAGCGGAAGAACTTAGCTATGAAGTATTTTCTCAGAAAATATTTCTGAATTGAAATTTTGTTGCCAGTTGGTAAAATACTTGAAATTTTGAAATCGTCGAAAATGAAGTTTTGTGTTCATCGGCTTGCTTTAGCTCGATTGGGGTCTATTTTGATGCGAATTCAGGTGGAATTAGGTGGGGCAAAGCGAATTTCGAATTCAGATCCGATCAGTCCCTGGTATATATTCCCATGAATGTTTACGGACATTGAAATTATCATGGCTTCGGTGCTGTCGCGCACATGGGCGGGGGACGAGATACGGCGCAGGAAAAGGATGTGATACCTATATATATTTGTACGCGTGCAGGGAAAAGACGACAGGCACAGGAATAACAGTCGACCCCGGCCCTGTGATCCAATAAAAATGTATATACACGGCTAAAGGCACGTCCTGAATATATATTTTCCGCCAAAGCCCTATCGCATGTTATTTTCGGTGTTCGAAAATTAACCACCTAGAAATTGGCATTGCGAGTTTGATTAATCACGTTTCGGTTGACAATTCCACAAAGAATATAAAATGCGCAGGCGAAAAAAAGGCACCGTAAAAAAAGTTGCGGAAATAAAATTAGTTCGCTCGTCAAACGTGTATAATTATTTGCGGCGAGTAAAAAGATGTGTTTCCCACCCGACGGATTCATTCACGCACGAAAATCCGCGTCAAAAAGGCCGCAATATGAGTCAACTTTTTTCGTCCCTCCTTCGCGACCCGGTCAATTTTTCCCTCTCGTCATTTTGTGTTTTCGTATTCGCGCGAGTTCTGTTCGCAGATTTTTGCCCATCGACCATTGCCGCCGCTCTCCTTTCCATTATCATCGTCCTGCCTCTGCTACACCACAAAGCCCGGCCGATTGCAACGTGACTATTCACGCGCGAATCATACATTTGTACTGTTCAAACTGTAATGCCAGGTTGATGCGATTCGACGTAAATAGTTTCCTTTGATCATCTCCCATTCTTCCCCATAGACTTTTATATCGACTTTTGTGTTTAAACACGCTTGAAACAATGGGGTTTTATTTTTATATCAAAACTACCGCAAATCCTACGACGTGTATTCACCGGGACATATCTTTCATATTCTGTGTCTATAAACTTACTATAATTTAAAGAAAATCAAAGAAAGAACTCGTCATTTTTATCATCATACAAAATTGATTAAATAAATTCAATTTAATCGTATCTATGTTACCGGCAAAGCCCGAAATCAGGCAATCCTAGGATTGCCTAGGCATTTTAGACAATTTTGATTATTTATGGCTTTGCCTAATACTTTACCTAGAAATCCAACATTGCCTAGGCAATTCCTAGCATTGCCGGGGGTCAAACAACTTCTGCTTCAAACGAAAAAGAATTGTTCCGCGTTGCATTCGATAGTAAAATTGAAAGTATTCTGTCTGATAATTTAATGACGACATTTTAAATGACAAAAAAAAAAAGAAAAAAATATTAAGAAATGGTATATACTCACCACTGGGAATCGCAGTGGTGAGTTTGCGATTCGTCATTTGCACTGTCCGGCGCAGTGCTCAGTCCTGAGCTAGAAAATCAGTGATGCCTAAAGGCTCGTTCAAAGTGTAAGCGCGTGACGCGAGCACAAGTCTGAGCGCCATCATTGTTCGTGATTCATAAAACCGGCGAGACAAACGCAGACAGCTGCCAGCGCGGCGTCGCGCAATATGTTGATCGCCTTTTGTTTATCTTCCTGTACTTAGATGTAGAATTGAGCGACAAAAGCTCGGTTATTTTGAATATCTTTTTGGTAATCCCACATAATTTTGTCACACTTCCACTGTGTACTAAAAAGATAAAACATTGTAATAAGTCACATATTTCCCAGCGCGGATACAATTACTCTAAATAACAACCGAAATAAATGTCATCCTGAATCTTCAGTACTGAAAAAAAAAAAAAACAATGCCTAAAATTACATTGGATTTGAAATAAAAAAAGTGATCAACCCGGATGATCCAAGATGTACAAAATGACTGGATAAGAAATAGTGAGTTGGACTATAGATTTGGCTGCTCGAACTTGATTAGAATTCAGAATACTAAACATCGAAACACGAAATCAATATTCAAACAGATTCTAATTGAATTCCGGCAAGACTTTTGCGCGCCGGGCTGTTCGGAATTCAGCAGGATTGATAAAAATGTGCATTTTATACCGTGGCTCCGGCGTTGCGCAGAAAGAAGTGTATTTCTGGTCGACATACCTGCAACAAAAAAGAGCAACACATTAGTGGGCGGCTTGTCGTAAAGTAGCAGGGGACAAAATGTACGTCCCGGGTAGAAGAAAGAAACAAAAATAAAGAAGAGAGGCAAAGAGCCCGTGAATTATATTTTTGAGAAAAGCCAGGCGACATTCAGCGGCTAACGTACGACCCCCGCAAGCGTGTGAAGCCCTCTCCAGATACGAGAGCCGGGCTGAAGTGTGCGCACCGGGGGCACAAACGCATTGTTTCATAAACATAATTTGCACTATCGCGGTCGCGAGACTCGTAAATTCCATAGCCGGGGGTTACGGGCGAGCACGCATGCGCGAGCCCGGCAGGTGGTGCGGGGAGCGGCTTGCGGCTGCATTTGAATATTTTTAATATGCAACACACAAGAGCGTCTAACTAACCTCACCCCTGGCCGCTGTTCACTTGAAGGACCACCCCCTGGCGCATTTCGTATACCAAGTTCTCTGGCAGCGTCCGCCCGGAAGTTATGAAATTTCAAATGCATCGTGCGGATCGCGCGTAAATTCCGCGCGGCCACGCCGACACGATTAATTGTACTGCGTTGCATATAGAAGCACAATTTACACATTTTTGTCTCGCGTGTTTTTCGCCCGATATATTACGTTCTTGTTCAATGTAATCAACTCTCGTTTGTTGTTGCTCTTTTTTTTTGCGTCCCGAACGAGTACTGCGTATTTCGCCCAGGATATTTGAAATTAATCAGAGGTGTCAGCGTGCAAATCCGAGCGCCAGGATAATATGCAACGACTGATTCGCACACTCTCCCCCGGTCCTTTTTTTCTTTCCTTTTTCATCGCAGTTCCAGCAAAGGGTTATATAATAAGTGCATTTGCGAAATCATCTAGTTTTTGTTTCCAGCCATGATTGATGTACCCCGTGTCTGATGCGTGTTATTTCCTCCACTTGCGATTCAAAAGTCGTAGCAGCGTTTTGCGGTATTTTATTTTACACGGTATTATGTTTTTGATCCGACGTTTCTGTTTTGTTTGGTATTTTTTTTTATGCAAAACGAGTGGGATGTTATGTTTGCGTGATATAATGTGAACGACAACAAAAAAAAAAACACGAATTTCGCTCGTTTTCACCGTCGATGCATGTCCTCTCGAATATAGAATTCGAAATTTTTTCCCTCCGTCGTTGAAAGTCGACACACCGAGGGAGTCGGGCCAAAAAACCGCGAGTAATTGCAAAAGTTTCGCCACGACAATATTATGCAAACAAAGGACACGTCAAAAGTTTGCAACATTTTTCAACCCGGGTCACTGCTGCTAACATTAAATCTCTCGTTCGATTCGAAAAAATGTTCGATCAAATTCTCCTCTCTCTCTCACTTTTGATACCTCTCATTCTCCTTTATAACCGCAAGTTTTGTAAAATTTTCGCGCCACTAAAAATTTCATGACATTAATAAAATATCAAAGACTCGTTACGAAAAAGTCCCATAAATCACTCAATAGTGCAATTCATATTCGGTAATAAACCGAGCACGAAACACTCGATGATAATGTGAATGTTAATCAAGTGAAATTATTCTGCCGTCGTGTAAAAACGTTCCGTAATCGGTGACTCATAGCAGTTAAATCAAGTTCGGCTATTATTGTGCAAGAGAAACTTCATGTCTCAGCTCAACATATATTGGACAAGAACAAAATTTTTCATTGAAAATTATTTATTTCGATGAAAAACATTCTTCAATTTTCCTGAATTTTAAGGTGGATATCTGATTGGGGATTTGTCTCGTGGAAGTTTACTTAAGAAGTTAGCGTGTAATAAAATGGGGAAAAAGTGCGTATAATCAGCTTTTTGTGCGAAACGCCGTCGAATGCGGAGATTTTCGTTGTGCAGAATGCATGCGCAGGGTCAAAAGGGAATTCATTAAGGTATGAATAATGCGTCTGCGACGCGAAGGTCGCAGAGCTGTGGTGCCGACGTGCATACCATGGTCTGCCCAAGGCATGAACCTGGAGACGGCGGGGAGCGGCACCAGCAAGCTTAGCTAAAATTAAAGCGGTAACGACCCCCCTAACGTAGTAGCGCGCGGCTTTGTGAAGAGCGCGCCCTACGGTATTCATCTTCGTTCCATGTTCCACATTTTTAACTATCTATTCAACGAGGATATTAATAACGACCAAATATAAATAAGAGAGAGAGGGGGGGGGGAGGGAGGACAGAAATTCATTTACGATCGGATCGACGTTCCGATCCTCGGTTATGTGAATTAAGTTCCCGTCTGCAGCAAAGTGCGCTTTTATCACTCGAGTCAAAGTTGTGCCCACTTCCGAATAACTCAGCTGTGCAAAAGTCAAGCATTAAAGATCCATTTAAAAAATTATACGTTTTGTATGTTTTACTGAACTGGAAGAAAATTAATACAATGATTGCTTTATGAGATGGAAAGAAGAACAGGAGCAAATCAGTTAGATCGAAGTTTTACAATACAATTTTGAATTTTACAATACATTCTCGATTAGTGCACAATTTTTCATCGTTTCAATTTTGTCATGTTCTACACATGTCAGTTGAGTGCTAAAGTCTGCTGGCTCCTTTTCGGCATGTTTTTGCAAAAATGAAACGAAACCGTCGACAGAGCATAAAACAATTTTGATGGTTACATTTGTTTCAGATGTACAATTAAGTGTTACAACACTGGAAAAAGACGATAAATAACAGTCCATGTGAAAAAAAAAATTGATCAACAATATAATATATGATGTTAAATAAAAACATCTAAATATTATTAAAACAATCATTATAGGGACGTTTAAATCAAAAAAGATATCCAAATAACATTAAATCAAAGCATAAACTTTGAAAAAGAATAAATTCGTTCATGTCAAGTTGAATATTCGAGTTTTGATCGAAACTTTCAATATTTTTTATGATCAGTCAAAATTCAATAAAACAAACTGTAGTTGGCGGGTGTACTTTTGTATAAAAGTTCGATAAGATACGGCATATTTCAAGCAATATCCCAGCCGCACATAATTCATTATGCACGTGTGGGAAATACGCAGCCTCGCGCGCACGAAACTTCGATATTAAACATTGTTTTATAAATCAAGAGTCATGATATACACGTGGACTCTGAAACATATTCTGTTTTGCGCCAAAGTCTGACCGAGTCATAGATATTTGTTTGCACAAAGTTTTCGCCTTGCGGGAGGACAACAGAGAAAGAGAGCGAGAGAGAGAGAGAGAGGGCATGCGTGAAAATCGATACGCGTCGTTAATCCGCATATATTTTTTAACAAAAAAGTCACGCGCACGAAAATTCTTCAATATTTTTTCATCTCTTTCGCAAATTGTCGGTTTGTTGAAACCAATTGAACGGGCTTGATTCAATTTATCGTTGTCTGTAATGCATTTTATAGTTACGGCATTTACGCTTTGTTCCGCGCGTTTCCATCAACATGCTGATTCTATTTGATCGGCGTTTACTAAATTAATTCATCTCGCATTAACGATTTTTTTTTGCAACAGACGAGTGGCTTTTTATATTAATTAGGCGCCCTGAAAAAGGAAATTGAGTGTGTTTTCAGCCCCGTTATCATTCGTCAAACACTCGACTAGCGTTTTAATTGGTTAATTAAATTTAAATTTAATTATAAAAAAAAGCACGCAATCTTGAATGATAAATAAATTAATGAAAACGAAAACAGAGAACAAGAACATAATTGAACCAGAATTTTTTAAAGCATCGGTATAATAGAGTTGTGAAATACAAAAGATTAGAAATTCGTATCATCACAATGTATGCTTTATATCTGAAAATGAGAAAGACTGCAAAAACCCGGGTATGCTTCTTAGTGCTGTTGGCACAGCCGATCGATAACATATTCCGCAAATTAATAAGTGATTGACTCGCGTCAACATGCTGCATGCGCTTTATCTCTGCTCGAATGGGTCGCAAGCTGCGGAACATTTTTTCCTGGCGCAAACAATTTCTTTGGCGAAAGGGTTAATTTAAAGTTTGACGAAAAAGTTGGAGGCAAATAACTGGCAAGAAGTTCGTCGAGAGTTTGGAAGGAAAAAAATGCCAAGATCCGCAGCGGAATCTTGATCGAAAAAAAGGCCAGAGGAAGGGGGGGGGGGGATAGGGGCAATCAAAAAGGACAAAAAGAGCCGATGGAAGGACAGGGAAAGTGAATGTAAGGAGGAAAATTTAGCGCAACGGAGGCGACGTGTTTACTCGAGTGTAACGCGACGGCGTTGACGTATTTTATAAATATAACGAGGTGACTGAGTAATTTAAACTTGCGAATCTGAACACTAATCTCGCACTTTGCAACTCTCGAGCGCGCGCGCGACTTATGAGATTTATTCACTCCTCCGCGAGTTTGGCTTAATTGCTGCAAATACACGCGTATATACAGAACCATTTTTTTTTCTTCCACAGCTGATTTTTACGCTGACAAATATTTGCACCCGAGCGAATGACAAAATACAAATACACGCGGAACTGTGCGAATGTTTATTGGAGGTGAACCGATACACGCAGGACAAACATGAAAATTAAAGAAACAAAAACCTCATTTGAACGGCAAACAGCCCGGTTGGAATCAGCAATTTATATTTAACAACCGCCCGCGAGGACACGTCCCTAGTTCGTCCATCGACGTCATTTCACATACACATAAGCTCATCGTCGTAAACTGTATGATTGATCTCGTCGAGTACGCCCGTCATGTTGACACAGGACACACTAAAGTGGTGCAATCCAGTTTTAAGGTATATACCCCGCGCCTATTTCAGACGACTCGAAATACTCTCGATGACTTGTACTTTGGAACATACAGCTTTCGTACAAATACGACTCCCAAACCGCGGCAATGGGATGCGTGCCAGATGCCTGCTGAAATGTTGGGCGATAAGATATAGTGCTCTGAGGTTCGATTGTACATCAACCCTGGATCTGCCCGGGATCAGGACTCGGTGATTGTCACAATGAATGGATTCTAAAAAAATTGAACTGAGAGAGAAAATGATGAAACATCTTGGATGATCTGGATCCAAGTAGTTTTGAATTTTAGATATTGTAAATTGTTAATAATAGCGACTTGAATTGTAAAAATAAGTCAAATTACGGTGTTTTATAAAAGCGTTTTCATTAAAATAATTGATAAAAACGTTCATTTTTTTATTTTGATATTATACGTAAGAAGGATAAAACGTTGAAGAATTTTTATTTTTTCTGTAAATTTATAATCAAAACTACCATCTAGCATGGAAACATTTTTTTTTGTTTTCGTATCACAATTACACATCTCCCGCGAGGTCACACGAATTCTAATTTGCAAAGATTATGCAACCTTTTTTGTCTTTCTCGTTTAATATTTTCCTACGTTCCACAGTGAACAATTAGTCCTGGAGATAATTTAATTTAGATAAATTTTAATAGTTTCCTTATTGTTTCCGAGCGTCAGCGTCACTGAATTCAGTCGACTGTTAAAACGGCTTCTTTTGAGGAGTAACGAGGCCGTCATCGTTAACTAAGAAAGCGCGTATCGTGCGTAAGATCACGTCGAACGAGATACGCGCTTATCAGTTTCTTAACGTGGATAACATACGCGTTAACCCAATTCTTTTCATCCGCCTCTGTTATTGTTAATTCAAAAGACCTTTTTTGGTTTTTGTGCCCCTAAAATTCGAAAATTCCACAGACCCACAAAACGAAAAAAAAAAGGTGAAGATCTCAGAGGTTAGACAACGCAAGAGATGCCACCCGTGATAATCCGCATTCTTGATCGCGTCGTTTTATGTAACGACCTTATCACACTATGTATAGAGTAAAATGAATTTTCAAAGGATTCGTCGTAATTGTGCAATCTAGGCTTGTCTGCCGAGATAACAGCAGCAAAAGTTTCAGAGAAACGGCAAGAAGGATTTTCGTTAATGTTGACCCTATTGAATCAACACTCGTCGATTCATCTCCTCGAGATATAATATGTGCAACGTTGGAAATTCAAATAAAATCCCGGCATTGTACACGGGAATCAATGTCACGAAGCAGTAGCATATTTATTGAAAAATATACATACGAAATATGGTACCGTTCGGTTTGCGTAGACGGGAAATTTAAGACTCTCCTATTGATTTCTTCGGGGGCAAAATGTAGGAGATTAGAACTAATGGAGAAATATCTGAAATTAATGGTCGAATTTTCCCTAAATGCGATTGTTGACATGAGCAATAAGTTATTTCCGTGCGACATTAAGAACAACAGTTCCGCCGACAATATAATTCATCAGATAACAATGGCTCGGGTGTGCAAGTTGCCATTTTGGATGGGGTAACAAATGTCAAAAGGGGACATTTTATTAGAAGCGTGTGATATTTCAGCCAAGCCCGAGATCTGGCGAAGATAAGACTTATACATTGGTCCCTTCATCTCGGACATAATTTTGCCAACTAGGACAATTAAACACAAGAAAATCTCCATCAAAATAAAAATCCACCGCGACAACCAAGTGTGACGTTATTTACGATTTGCTGCCAGCAAACTCTATTTGTTCAATTATTTTTTTCGGTAACTGTTTCTTTTTTTGGTTTTGTTTTGTTTTGTTTTGTTTTTTTTTTTAAGCAACAGCATTCTGTTTCATTGAATCGCTAATTTATATTCCCTGGCTTTTTTCAGCTTATCGCTTCGTCACATTTGGAATATTCTTGCGTCGCGAGACAAAGCAACCGTGAATACGCATTTTCAGTAGGTCATAAAAGTGTCAACCGACTGACAACTGTCTCTCATTCAACATGAACGGCTCAAGTATTGTGTGTTCGTCGTAGAAAGTGTCCGCATGCTGAAGACACAGCGACAGAGAGGGAGGGACAAGGTGTGTCTTGAGTTTGGAGGTATCAGATGAAATTTGACCTGCCTCTTCAAAATGAGCGAGACACGTTTTAATGCAAAATTTAAACTAATTGGAATCATTTTTTCCCAATGTTGATTACTTGATCCACCAAACCTGAGACCATGCGCGTGAGACCATTTAGTCCCACAGGGACGAAAATATATGTGCAAATATATGTGAAATTTATATTTATTATATAAATCTATTATATTTTTTCGATAAAGTTTGTTTTAATTTCATATTAAATTTATAACTTATTGCCGCTTTATAAATAATTTATAAATGAGAATAAGTAGAATATATACGAATATATTTCAAATATACAAAATGTGAAATATATTTTCGTCCGTGTGGGGTCCGTACCCTTTGAATCATTCTACGAAAGCATTCTATATAATTGATCCCAAGAATGATCAATAGCTCAGTGTTTACATCGGACGAGTGGTAACATCACGTCAGCGAACGTATCGAGTTCAAGTCCAGCAGATAAAAATTTCTCGAAATTTCTGTTTCTTCAAATTTAAAAAGAAAACATATTAAAATGATGAATCTTCACCGTCCGAGCTTTGTCAGAAATAATAGTAAAATTTTCTATTGCTTTTCTATTCGTGTGGTCGACAACTTTCGTTCTTAAATTTCAAATTTCTAAAATTTGTTCAAAGTTTTCCAGTGGGGGTGAAAAATAAGTCTTGCGAATAAAGAAACATTAGTTGGAATCTTCTCGAGAGTGGTAATTATATTAGCGTATCTCAAAGACAAGAAAGAAAGAGAGAGAGGGGGAGAGAGAAACGAGAGAGGGAGAGAGAAAGACAGGAGGATGAGTTTTTCGTTAAATTCTCACGCGAAGTAAAGCTCTCGAAGTCGCGTCTTGTGCACGATATTAATTCCTCGTTGAAACTTGAGAGGAAGGAAACGCGCGAAGAACGAGAGCGTAGGAAAGACGAACAACGAGATGGCGATAACGGCTGGTACTTCTTACGAGACTCTTGTGTGAACTGGCGAAGAAATCACGCCGCCGTATAAACAGCGACACTCCCGTTTTGCCGGCGCGCGAAAAAGAAGTGAATCTGATTAACACGCGGGGAAAAAGTAAAATATGAGCGATGGGGTTTAATTTCACCGAGTAACGGGATTTTATCGCCACAGGTGTTTTTTGGGGAAACAAATTTTCGTGCAAGTTTGAGAGCGCGAATGCCACCGGGCGGAGAGAACGCAAATGCGCCACGGAAAGTTCAGAAAACAGGCTCCTATCTTCATCCGTTTTTGAATTACGATCATCCCGCGCGAAAACTGCCATTGTCTATGGTGGCGAAGAATTATTTTATTACCGCGTTCGTACGAGCGAATTCGAATGACGGACAGATTTATTTCCACTCATGCATGCCGAGAACACATTTGCAGTCGCAAAAAAATGGCCCACCTCTCTCGCACGCAGCAAGAAGACGACAAACGATTCTCCCTCCGACGTTCTGTCAAACGAAAAAACTCTCCCCGCATCACGTAACCTTGTCGACGATATTTGCCAGCGAAATTACACAAAGACGCAAATTTCCATGCTCAAATATTTCGCGCAATTAACGATAGGTTGGCGACTGAAAAGCGCGCTTTTTTTCTTCGGTCATTTCTTCTGATCATCATCGATCAGAAAAAAAATCTAGTTTTTTTTGCTTTGGTTTTGGTCTTGGTTTTGGTAGTAGGGAAAAATAACGAAGGGGTATAGAAAGTAGGTTGTGAGCTAACGAGATCGCGTCGCGAATCGAATATAGACATTTCGTCATTTGAAGAGTCAGATTGACTTTTATCGCATCGGCCAATCGCCGGTGTACACTCCCCACGTTCGAACCGTTTGCAGAATGGAACGATCTTCTTCGATTGATCTCATTAGTTTTCAGAAACGAGTCCGAAAATGAAGCGGAATCACTTTTGCTGTAGTTAATGGAGTATGAATAACCGCCAAAACGTTGTGTGCACACTTTCGTCCGATCCATTTTTCTTTCATGGTGCAGGTCAATAAAAAAATTCCGTTACGGAATTTCGTTTGCATTGTCCACGCGCATTTTTATTGTCGAAGCGTCAGGGAAAAAATGTGAAAAATGCCAGTGCCAAAAGAGGAGAGTGAGTGATCAACAAGTATAATGGCTAGGGACGATACATTTTTATAAATTTGACCCGGTAATTCGATAAAAGCAAAATACTTCCACTCAAAATGTCTAGTTTTTAAATCTCTCATACAATTCGAAAGAATGAAACAGTCTTTGTTTTTCGATTTTCAACTCTTTCAAAGACCCAAAAATTGAAAGTGACTTTTAATTAAAATTTCGTCACCTCTCTCTCTCACTTCTAAGTGCGCAACAAAGGCCGAAATGGGCAGCGAACAAGCCACTTGGTGTAAAACCTTGAGGAGCTTCAATTACGAGGTGGCGCCCCCCAGTTGCACATTCATTTAATTTTTTGTCGAACAACTCAAATTGGGCGTTTTGTTTCCTTGGCACTTTTTGGGCTCGTCGTGCCATCTGACAGCCCCAATTAAGTCGTCAATTAAGATAACGTGGCTGCCAGTTGGTACACGCGGCGTCTTCTTAAACGAGTCATAAACAAACAGTCCCCATCTAACAATAACATCGCCCAAAATAGAAATAACGAGATTTATTGGTCGCATACTTTTGGCTACTTCTTAACCCTCGGCCTCTGGTATAAGCTAATAATCTTCGGGCCCATTAACGCGTTAATTGGAGCAGCTTTTTTTCGTGTCATCTCTGCGCGGCTCACCAACTCATTTTGAACGCTGCAGTGATGGAAAAGACGCGTCTGTTACAAGTGTTTGGATGAAAAGCGAGTAAATAAGACGCGGTATCGATCGTGGAAGTTGGACCGTGTGAAAGAACTCTTTTGCAGAGGCGAGGGAAGATGGAATTCATTGAGAGCCGCGTTGGAATGTGAATGAACGATGACTCAAAAGAGTCTCTTGTTCGGATGGATCATTGAAATTGTCTCGTCGGCCTGATGCCGAGAGAGAAAGAGAGCCCAAGCGCCCTTTCATTTCAAGAGACTATTTCAATTAGAGCCGCAGCTCATGAACCGCGTGAGAGAACATTTTTAAGCGCCCAACTGCATTCCTTCCAATGGAATTAACGTAAACAGACGCGCTTTTCCGCTCCCAAACTTGAATGCTTATCGCGGGGGCTCTCTTTTCTCTCTTTCCTTTGCTTATCCACGTTACATGATCGCAGTGATCACAGGTTTCAATCCCGCCTGGTTTATCCGAGTTCTCCTTATTGTTTTCTTTTCAAAGCCAGAGTGAGTTATCTTGGCGCTGCATTCTCTCTGCGTATTTCCAAACATCCAGAGAAAAATTTCATTTATAACATCTGTAGATACCACGGTCTTAATTTGTCTTCACTCAACATGCTACCGCTCGCTTGATAAAATGCCATATCGCAGTCTCAATGATGTCATCAATTGTATATCACAAAACAAAGACGACCAAAATTATTGTTCTTTTTTTTATCTCCCGTTCAGTTCATTGAACTTGCCGTCACTGACCTGAATTCAGTCAAAGATGCGATGACATAATAAAAATGGTACAACTATGAAAAGTGAAATCAATTTTCAGGTTGGGCTGTACAAGAAAAAAGAGAGAGCCAGTAAAAAAACGATCGCTTTCCTCGATGCAAATTGAATTGAAAATTAATTTTTTAAACTAGGATCAAAGATATCGTCGGATTGATACGAAACAGACGGTTTCGTTGGAAACAATAAGCTTTCAAACCGGACCCCTTAACAAGTTCTAATACGTTTCCTTGGCATAAGCCAATCGCGGATGTGTTAAGTTTTCATCGTCGTGCATTGTCTGAAGTCAGTAAAAGAGCCATTACAGATTCGTGCGCATATAGATAAGCTTGTTATCGAGAAACGACGGAAGGTAAAACGATACGGCCGGCAAATGTACCAAACTGACGACGCATCTAAGGAATATGAAGATAACACTCTAATATACGTTTGTTACAGTTATTTCGTACGGGCGCTTGTCTTGCCAAAACCCCCGACGCATTATTTTAACATTACGTGGAAACGGGACTTAAGGCGAATCCCAAAGTCAAAATGTTGTCCATCGGCTTCGCCGAGTATAACATTCCAGCTGCATCGTGTAAACAAACACCGACTTAATTTGATCGTCTTGTATGCTCCATTATATTATTAGTAAAAAAGTTTGCCACTTGAAACTCCAAATTAGCATATATTTATTTTTATTCTTTGTGCTTGTGTGTTTCGGTATAACTTGAAAAGTAATAAGAAAAAAAAAATTTTTTTTCAACATTACACAGGCTAATTTCTGTGTCGTCAATTATAAAAGAATTGGAATCCAAATTATTTTTAATAAAACATTTAACCGTTGCTTTTTTGCACCTATTGATCTCGAGATCTACTTAATTAATTTAAATTCCTTTTCAGAGGCGAATTTTTTTATTCATTGCAATTAACGTGAGCCACATAACTTTTGATTAAAACAAATTCCAAGATATTTTAAGAAATGAAATGTTTTTCCAAGAAGTTTTTTTTAAATTTGAAGTGTAAAATGACTTATATAATGCATGTACAACTTGTATGACGCAAAATTTTGTTTGAACAATAATAGAATGATTATCCGAATACAATTTTTATGATATAATAAAATACATGACAGGCAGATATTGGAAAATTAAAGAATTGAAATTTTCAATTAAAAGTTATGTGGCTTACGTTAGTTTTAATAAATAAACAAATACGCCAGTGAAAAAGAATTCAAATCGGTTAAGTAGATTTTGGCGTAATCTGTACTACACTAAAAAAAAAAGTTTTAACGTCAGATCATGTTTTGTAAATGTTTTATAAAAAAAAATAGATTTTAACTTTTTATGCAGCCCGTGACACATTCGACACTGAAAGAATATTAGGATGATGTGAAAAAAAATCTCGTTTTTTAGTATTTTCAAATTACTCAAGAATAACTAAAATTGTTTTATTTATTTTTAGCCATTTATGTCAGACTAACCTATGTCCTAAAAATACGATTATTAATATTTTTCTAAGAATTTTGCCAGGAATAAAATTTATAAAAACAAAAGATTGGAATTGATAATTATCTTTATCTTTATTCAATTTGTTGTTTCCAGGAAAAATCATATATTTTTCATGTAATTGTTCATAAACAGACTTGGTCAAAATTGGACAGATTTTGTGATTTCAAGATCCGCACCCCTGTCGATCTTAATTATTTTCACTAAAGTGGTTTTTCTAGTGGCACGACTTGCCCGGACCCCAACCCGGGGACAATCAAATTTCCACTTTTTCGTCCAATTAATTATTCGCCTTTTGTCCGCAAGATCCAAGGTAAGACGCGAACAACTCTTTTGGGATCCAGTTGCGGATGAGGCAAAAATAGGATTACACCGGGTGGGTTTCGTGATGCGAATGCGAGTATCGGGGAGGATTAGTTGAATTAGCCCTCGAAGCCTATTTCGTACCACGAACTTGATGTACATCTGCTAACAATACTTCCAAGCGTGGTCCCTTTCTGCTGCAACAAAAATATCTCGTTTCTGAACACAACGCCCAAAAGTCCGTTCATTCCTTTTTTTGAAACAAAGTCGACGCTGACACCTCGAAGCAATTTCTTTTGCGTGGCAAACAATAACGCGGTTTTTGATATCGTAGGCCAGTAATGGCAGCCTAAGCTAAATTATTTTCCGTTTATCTGATATTTATTGCCGCCAATATGAACTTTCGATCGGTGAACGCCCCGAGTTGGGAAAATTGTGCATTTCGTTGGGCAAACATCTGTATCATAAATTTCATCGCTCGAACCTCTCGCACTCCAGACGCTGATCCTTGAACATTAAAAGCTCAACCTTAAATCTCGCGCCTCGGACGTAAACTTGCCGTAAACTTTGAACAGAAAACTTTTATTCAGAAAACAAATCTTGCGCCGTACAACGACTAGTAATTCCTGTATGTACAGGCGCGCGAGCGCGATTGCCCTGCCAACTTCCACTCCTAATCGTAAAATTCAACCTTTAATTTTGTCTCGTAAATAGCGATCATAATCGTAAATAAAAAAGGCGCTTTCATTTGCCTGCATTAATCCCCACCCCCGTTTTGCATTTTTTTCTCCTCCTCGCGCGACCTCTTCCTTTGTCGTGGCGGGTATTTTCGTCGTCTCGCTACGACATTGTAATTTTCGTATTACCAGTCACATCTGTTCGCATTTTTTCACTCCCCCTCTTGCGTGTCATCGCGCCTGTTAGATTGTGTTTGTACGGCGAGTGTGGAGATAAGAAATGACAGTACGCCGACCGAAAGCTGCAATCTTCTTGCCATCTAGTTGACGTCATACAAGCAAAGGGCCGTTCGGCTAAGATTTGCATTCACATTGTATAGCAGCTGTCTGGATCGTACGTTTGGTCCTTCTGACTAATTACATTAGTATAATGTTCATCCTACGAGACTAACAAAAAGCTCGCACACCTCCTGAAAGGGAAAAATCCAAGATTAAATCCGACGAAAGTCGTGAAATTATACATCCATAACATCATTTTGTTTGTTTGATTGTAATCGTTTGAAATTCAAAGTTCTAGTCAAAAATAAACTGATATTTTCAATTGTACGTTCGTCTAGTTTGTTTTTTATTCATGTTAACTTGTTCTTAATTTATTTGAACATTGTTTATTTATTGGTTTTCGTCACACAGTACTGTTTTATTATATTTCTACAACTGCTTCTATATTCTGAGAGAGATTTTTACTTTATTTAATGTACAATTTTTTAGATCTTGTTTGCCAATTATTTTAAGCTAATTTAGGAATACTGAAAAAGAGAAAAGAATAAATGCACATTTCTTTGATAAAATTAAACAATTTAAAAACAAAGTTTACGTTATTATATATCCATATTCGAGCATGAATACAAATTTGATACTTATAAGTGAAAAAATGTTGAAGGTATGATGTATTTTATTAAAACATAAAAATCCATACACACCAATGGCTATATATATGCAGACATTTATGGCTGCATATGTGTAGATATTTGTGGCCGCATATAAATTTTTACTCTGGATATTGCTTCTTTTGCTCAAATTAAACAAAACGCAAAAATATTGATTTACGAATTATATATATTTTTTGAATACTCGAAATCGAATTGTGCTCGAAATCGGTATAAAAGTGTTGTCGAATTTTCATTACGTTTTTCGACAATATAAAAGCACCATATTGTGTGAGAGTTTTCGCCGTCAGAGGCAGCAGCTGGTGTTGTGGGCGCTGCATGTACAAAGGACTGAGTTTTGTCTTAATAAAGAAATGAACTGTCGATGCGATTGGTGCATTATGCATCGGGTGTCATGAATGACAATGCACCAGAGTGAGAAAGTGGCGGAGGGCAACGGCGCTTTAAATTTTCACTTGCACCGTACAGATATCATAATTGCATTTGCCGTCGTGACTCATTGTGTCGTAAATTTTGTTACGATATATTTTCGAGCTGTGTATTCGGCATGAATAAAGCTACACGATAAATCGCGCCGCACTAAAGTTTGAATCCACACCTATCGTTAATTTTTGAGTCTCGCCCGCTAGTTGATATTGTTTTCTTTTTTTTTAGCATTTTTTCATACAAAAATAAATAAAAGTAATAAAATAAAAGGATCCGTCTGTCTCGCTATGGTCATTCACTTGTACTCGATAAAATACTGGCACAGCTCCTCTATATTTAAAAATTAATACATTGAAAAGATAAAAATTTCGTGAATCTTTTATATAAACTACAGAATATTATGTGCATATATAGAAATATTCTGTAAATAAACTTGATATATATTTTATGATTATACAGAAATTTTATATAATTAATATTGATATAAAAATACACTGAACAAAATTTCATCTTTTCAAAATATAACCTTTTTACGTTTTAAAAGATAACATTTTATGACGAAATGAAACGATAAAATTTCACTTATTATAAAATAAGTGAAATTAACGTATAAAACCCTAAAGGCAGTTAAGCAATGAACCCTCTGCACTTAACGAATTATTTCTTGATGCTGGTAGAATGAGCTGAGCAACTTAACTACAACCATAATACATTGTTTATTTTCTATCGTTCACCTATGTATGATCAAAACTCAACTAAATGAAACTCAACTAAATGATTTAAATCCAGTAGCATCTGTAGCGCGCTTAATCAAAATTTTTGGTGTACATTCACAATAGTGTAAACACTTTGGCCAGTTGTACGTTAGCAGAAAATTTTGTTTTCAGTGTAAGAATATAATTTTGTCTACATTTTCGTTCGTGAGGGGTGTGGCGACTACGGAGGAGCTATAACCATACGAGAAATATACCTAGTACGAGTCATCGATTGCGGGATTACAGGGGCGATTAGGGCGGCATTATTAGGGTGGAAGAGTAGATAAGGTCGTTTCCTGGTAGACGGGGCAAATATACGCGCCCCATTACGCTGATTTATTTTTCGTCCAGAGCCGAGAGCGATCTTAACCGTTCGATCTATCGATTTCGCGCGGCAATTTATCGTCGCGTCGCGTCACTGCACTCTCCTTGAGAGTCGCGGGCCATCGCAATAATTGCCGATCCACTTGTCCCACGATTTTTGCTCCATTTGACCGACCGAAAAAAATTGAACATCATTTATGACTTCTATCCTTGGGCGCACACTCTAATCTTGCTATATTTATGAGTCGGCCGATTCAGAGCGAAGCCTCGATGCCGGTGATGCTCGCAAACACTGTCGTGAACGGACTCGACGAGACATCTCGAAATTTCCATTTTTATTGAGTCAGAGGACAGTTAATTGATACCGCGCACGGAGCTCATAAACTTCGTCCGTCCCCGTTCTCTCAGGTCGTTATTTATTTTCGGTCACTTTCGCAAAAGTTTGCCATTGATTCTGTCGATAAATTCATTTCAGTCTCCCGATACTTTGCTATGAAAAGCCAAATAATCAAATCAAAAGCAATTTCACAATAGCGTTTGAGTTTACGTCATAAAACTTGCGGCCATTAAATCTTGACGCATGAATCTCGAGGCGGTTCGGTTTTCAAAACTTTTTTTTTTCTCTATATATTTTACGCATCCCTAAAATGAAGTTATTCGACTATCATCTAGCGCAACTTTTATTTTTCATATCATTTCTTCTTTTTCTGAGCACAATCTTGGTTTCGGCAATTTCTGTCGATCTATCTCATTTCCAACTCGTCTAGGCAAATTTTCCAACTCCGGGAACGAAAATTTTTTCCACTAACACATATAAAAAACATTTTTAATGGAAAACTTGTAATCTCGCTTATTTTACATGGACGTTTATTTATTTCAATCCCGATTAATAGTCACGATAAAAAAAAACTTTGATTACTGTTGGAGCGTCCGCGCGAAAAACTAAGACATATGATTGAAACATTGCAGCAGCAGAAGTTTCGCGAAAAAGCTCATTAAAAAGTGCGGAAAAAGAAAGAGATAATTGAAAAGCACTTGAAAAAAAAAAAAAAAAGTTTAGCGACAAGACGCAGACAACAAGACACTTATATAATTCAATCGCGAGCTCAGTGGAATCGGCCAGACTCCGGCTCTTTGATTACGCGACGTGTGTCGAAGTGTCAGTGCGAACAGAGCGCAAACACGACCGCGTTTTTCGTAAGAGCAACATCAACTGACTTTGTCACGTTGTCCTTGTTTTCAAAGCGCGATCTCGGGGGCATTTCCGCGCGGCCTACTTGAAGATCGCGCGCCGCCACGTGCGCAAAGGATATTCGCGTGCGAGATTTTCGCTGACGCAAACAATGAGATTTTGCAGACGCCGGAGACGCTCGTAAATCAGCCAACATTTATCGCGACGGCGAAAAATTATATCCCGCGTGCATTGTGTTCGACGATGTTTATAACCTTATATAAATGCATTGTGCAATGTGAAATGTTCGCGGTGATTTCACATTTCGACAAGGCGAAACAAAAAATAAAGCTCGCCATGATTTGTACTCGAGCGACGTGTAAAATTCATTGGCCTGCGAGCGAATCGATTCGACAAGACTCGCCGATCAAGATCTCATCCGCGGACAAATTTTGCTGACTATATGATTGATTTATGGGCCTTTGGTTCAATCACAATCAGCTGATTTTCGTTTCCTGTCCGTTCGGTTGATTTCGACAGATGTATAGAATTTTAAGGAAAACACTTATTCGAACAGCAAATCAAAACAATCGTCTGATAAATTTTGTTATAATTATTTCATGCATATATATTTGTTCATAATCTGATTAACTTTATTTTTAGTTACTGTATTTAATGTGGCAGAATTTAAAAACATCTATTTATTATATTGAAGATATTCTATTTTTAATTTCTAACAAAATTGCATGGCTTGCATATGTACATCTTGCCAATTTGTAAATCATTTTCGTATTTTGCAAACTTGAAGCGAGTAACTGGCGATTAGGCTGTACATAGTTAGGTATGTAGTTTACAGAATTTTTATGAAAATTCTAATGATTTAATTCGAAAGATTTCAATTAAATGAATTTGTAGAGAAATTCGTTTTCATATGATCAACAAAAATAGCCAGCTTTAATAACATGAAATTGAACACAATTCATAATGACGTATTACACATTGTATACTGTTTGATTTGAACGTTGTGCAGTCCGACGCAAATACGCTTGTTCGCGATATAAATCATTATCTCTCGTATCAATTTTGATCGTCATAATTGCACGTTTGGCTTTTCATTTATTGCGGTATTACGGATCAAGATCTCTGTTATTACTCGACTATTCGTATACATCCGTCTTTCGTGTAACACAAGCGCGCAAGTTGAAATGAATTAATTGTTACTCGATTCCGCACGCGAGTTTGAAACATACTCTCTGTTACACGCACATTTTTGCTCGCCCGATTGTTTATTTGAAACGCTCGAGTGAAAAGTGTGTGCGATGGATCGGACGGTTCTTTAATTGAGGTGAAACAGGAAATGTAATGAGGTCTTACATAAAAATGCAATTGCGTTGTTTTGCAGCGGGTTTGACTGACGGATGGCTCATAACTCATGTCAGTCGTTACTCACGGAGAACTCATGTACGGTAATTGCATGAGCACGCATGTCACGATGATTAGCGCGATGAAAATATTTCGTGAGTCAAAGAGGAAACTGACGTGATCAAACAAAACAAGATATGTAAAGTCTGTTCATGCTTCTTCCTCTGTTTTCGTATTTATTTATTTTTTTTTTATTTCAGAAATGGAGACTGAACAAAGAAATATGAGTTGAAAGCGCATAATGAGTCTTTGAGACGAAGGCAATTGCGCGATTCAGCGTTATGTATTGTTATTGTTGGACACGGCTAACGAGCGACGCCGAGGGTCGCTGAATATTTATACACATCAATGATATCTCGTTCATTCTGTTCCGGCAATAATTAATTTCGAATAATTTTCTACCCGGGGCTGCGATGCTTCTCTACAATCGATGCTTCGTGTGAGGTCAGGTTTAAACCATGAGCATAAAGACGCGGGTAAAGTTAATTTATCCCTTCTATTACGATAAAATATTAGACTTTATTAAATTTAATTTACGACGCTGAGGTGTGTCAAATTTTGATGAGTTTTAAATTTTTATTATTTGTCGACACCTTTTTAAATTTCGAACGGGGATGTAAAATTTGAATAGATGAATAGAATGAATTATTTGTTACAAATAAGAAACAACTTTGGTTTCCTATTTTTAAACGGATATTTTATTGGGTGTACACAGAATTAATTATTTGTCTGATGTTGTTTAGAGTTTGGGAGTCAATTTATTTTAGCACCAACCGATGTCAAATTAGCGTATCCAAATGTTTCCTGAAACTTAATTCCGTTTGTGAATAATTTGCGAGAGGCAGTGCGACACTTGGCTGTCTTTCAAGCCAACCAACGGACTTTCGTGGACGCTGAGGTGGCGGCTAAAAAGTACAATTGATTATCTCGGAAATGTCAAGGTTCGGAGTTTTCGTCTCTGCGGATCGGGCGTACGCTGACTGCATTCTGATTGTGCAAGTTAGGCGAACACGTTTCTCCGCTGCTTTGCGTCCCGGGGAACTCGTTGCGCTGCATCCTCTCGTCGACCAGCAGACTATACTTTACGAATAATAATCAGTCGCGCATTTAGAGTCTCGCCACGACGCCCGACTGGCTCTTAAAGTACCACCGCGGTGCAATATACCGGCATGAAAACGAGCTCTAAGGGATGCTGGGGCTGCAGTACAAGGTCCTGCAAGTTTCACCGAGCATTATCATCGCTAATGAATATTCAGTTGCGCTTCCGTGTCGTCCAATTGCCGTCGCTCCATTCTTATCTTCGGCGGAGCTTTTTCGACAGGCCCGACGCTGGTTAGGCGCAGTCATTCAAATTCGGCCCGCGTTGACGTGAATCTCAAATTCAGATGATCAAAACTTCATTTAAATGGAAATTGCGCGCGGATTACGTTTACCAATAAGAATATTTATCATCTGGTTTGACGAAGATTGGTCGTCGCGTTGGACTCTCTCTATCTGGCTGCTATCTGTTTGCCAAAATAATAGCGCCGAAAGTGGAAGTCGCCCTCTAAGTCAACATCTCGCATTTTTATTACCGCCAAGTCCAAAATTCGCGCGCAACAATCGATACGAATTAACCTTTTATTTTCCTCCTTCTTTTTTTTCCCTCTCCCATTGCGGAAACAAAAGCGTGCCTCTCCGCTTTGAAAGCAAATTTAATTCAACAAAAAGTATGAATGCTTTCTTTTTTGCTGGTATACTTTTGGCGCCAGCACCGACGCCGCGCGTCTTGTCCAGCTCGAAACCGGGTCATCGTGATCGACGAAACATTGGGTCCATGCGGTAAAAAAAAAAGTTACTTTGTTTATGCGACAGCTTTTTTTATGATCATTGCGTTATACTTTACTGTCCGATCTTTTGCTTCATATTTTTGTTCTTATTTGGACACAAGTTTTCAAATATATCGCCTCTATAAAATTACCTTCTGTTTCACAAATGCTTCATCAAAAATTGTGTACATAAATAAATTTGATCTATACCAATTTAAATATGATTATTAAATTGAACAGTATTGATTTACAAAAAAAAAAATCATTTTGAATTTTAAAAATTTAGTTTAAAAATTGTTTTTTATTTCAATTAATTGGGTTGGATATAGTTTCTGCTGGTGGGATAGCACTTAACAATAAATAAGTTTTTTCTCACTTTCACCTGTTTCATTTAATAAAAAATTATCCAATTATTCGTAACGGGCTTCTTAGTTGAAATTTGTGCATCGTTAGTTTGGTAGAATATGTTATTATGCACTCACTGGAAAGTTCTTTTTATACAACAATTTGAATTGCGAGTATTGCGAACAAAATTTGAAACTCTCCATCTTGTAATTAAAAAATTAAAATTCTTAGCTGGCCAAAAGGCCGACGCTTGTAGTGTGTTGCAAATTTCTTTTACGGGCATGAAATTTTCTTCATTAATTTAGTTTGTTTTGGAAAAAAAAAAAACGAAATAAAAAAGGAACTTTTTTTTAATCCCCGCAAACCGCACGGCACTTCATCAGAAAGAGCTTGTGTGCATTCTAAAACGCCCGAGCGTCTGCGGTAATTGATGTTAGATTATAGGTCAACAACTTTAGCCCCAGAAAAATTACGTTACACAGAAACTGGCATGCAGAGACCAGAGCACACTTGCTGGCGGATATACCTATATTCGGGTTCAACGCGTGGAACATCGCACTAATAGCGGAAAAGAGACACGACCCACTTATTGTCCCTCGGCGTGCTGGTCAAAATTCACTGTGGATTCACGGTCCGAAGCACCTGCTGGTTGCAGCGGATTCGGACAACTTTTTTTTTTGCTCTCGCAATTTCACACGCTTGCATTTTCTTTTCTTTTCGAATTATTTTTCGTGGCTCTTTATCGTGATTTCAAAATAACCACGAAAAAAAAGTGATGAGCATTGCAAAAATGCGGGAATTCGATATACTCTGTACCGCGGACAAAAGCATAGATTGTTTTGTGAGCTTTAGAACGTGGTTCTAGTTTTTCAAATTTCTTCTTTTTCTATTATGAAAAATAAACCGAAGGAAGAAAAAACAAAAATATGATATATACTGAAAAATCATATTTTTCAGTTCACAGAAAGCGTGTTTTATATTTTTTTAACACTGTTGTTTTTATTCAAATATGGATATATTTATTTGTATAGAGATGTATATATATTAGAAAGGGACGCAGAAATTGGATGCAAAGTTTTTTTATCTCTCTCAACCGGCGATAACTGGATTCATTCATTTCGAGCTGTCTCAATGAGCTGTGTTCGTGAATCGTAATCGCGTCAATTCATTTCCGAGAGGTTGTTAGCGCACCGGAACATCGATTATTCCCAATTACAATAACAAATGCAAATCAGGAATAACGATGAGAGAGCTTGACAATAAAGTTTCCCTGGGCGATCGTTGAATCAACGAGTCCGAGAGCCCCCATCCGTACGTCCGATTAGAATTCTAATTCCTCGCCGTGAAACTGTCTAACTCCTCCATCAAAAGCACTTCCGTCAACTTCAAATCGAAAATTTATACAGAGAATATTATGCGCAAACGTAGTCAAAACAAGTCTATTTTGCTTTTGGATAAACAAACTTGTTATTTTGATGTTCGCTTTTTTAACGTCGCTTTTTATTTTTTGATCTGCGGTGCATAATCAAGCAAAATAATGCAAGTTCAAATTCTTTCGCATGATATAGGTACGAGTTATGTGAGAAGCTCTGCTGATGGTGTTCTTTTTTCAAGAACGTACAGCAAAGATAAAATGATTAGATTAGTTTTACGTAGCTATTTACGTTTTCAAATTTTGATGATTAGCGAAGTGAACCGATTAACAAAACCTTTGACTGAAAAATTAGCTCGTATAATTGCTCGGAATACCCTCTTTTAGACAAAGAATTCGCTTGCCTCTCAATGACCGAAATGGTTCAGTTTAAGCGTCGAAAGGTCTCCTCTCCTGCTAAAAAAATAATGGCGTTCTAATATAGACCGTCGATGCATCATGAATTTTATTTTCCAACGTCTGACTGTACAAAATGAAGGCAATTTTTAGGCAATAATGTGTGATTCATTCAACAAATGAGATAAAATTTTTTTGGATATTTTTATAAGAAACACAAATGATGAATTCAAAATCTTCACTTTGTCTGATTTATTTTTGTTGATTTACGGTTGCTATGAATGTTGATGTTTGACGAATTTACAAAAGGTCATTACCGCATTTTCGAACACGATGTTGAATGACTAAAGTTCAGTCTCTTTTGCGTTGCATTCTTTCGCTGACGAACGAAATGAGAAATAGATACCCCAAAAGAAGTGATACAGGGCGTTATTTGATAGCATGTGTGTCCGTTAAAAGTGAAATCTGGTCTGAACATGTAATGAACAAAGGCGTGAATCATATTACACTCTTCTTTTGCACACCTCAAATTCAATTTTACGTTGGAAATAATTTTTCGTGCGCTGAATTTCATTCAGATAGTTCAATTAAGTTGAAAACTAAATTTGTTCATCAAAGCAATAAAATTATGATATTCTCATCGCGTAAAAAAGAGGGAAACGGACAAGGGTTGCATTTTTTACTCGTAACTTTCATCGGCCCGGTCATTATTATTCTGTAAATTGTTTGAAAAGTTCCTCTTTCATTCAATTAAAATCATTTTTGGCATTTTTTCTTCTCTCGTTTAAAATCCACTATGATTTTAGTAATAGATTTTTTTTTAAACCCGTACCGAAATGTTTCTCTCCGTATCATAAATTACCTCTGAAATAGAGGAGCAAGATAGATCAAACGCTGGGGGTTTTAGTTTTCATCATCCAGCGGTTCTCTGCTTGACAAATCAAAATTGTGACAAATGGGGCGGAGAGGTTGTTGGAAACTGCCTAGGTGTCGATGATTCATCCGTGCAAGAGACAGAGAGTCGCGCAGGGTTTCGAGCGTAATGGAGTTACGTCCTGCTGATAATTCTCGATAAGTGCTCGGGCCACTTTAACGCGAGCGACGAGAGTGTCATCTTTCATGTACAGGGAGTGCGCTCGAAATAAGCGACATCGGGAGAAAACACTGCTTCCTATTTCAGCGACGAATTTTTGTTCCACTCGCTCCGGAGCAGCGATAAGAAGCAATTTCACTCGCTATACTGAAATGTCAATTTTACCATTGACGGTTCGATAAAAATATTCATTATTAGTCGGCCGTCCTGAATTAGCCGAGCGATATTGAAACAGCAAAATGCAACAAAAGAATCGCAATGTCGAATCCAACGTTTCCTGACGTTACAAATAGAATTTTATATACCACTCTTCTTATTCATAAAAGGGATGCTTTACCTGTAAACATACACAAAGAATCTTTGCAAACGTATAAACGCGCGTCAACTTAATTTCAGGGGCATGAATAAATCATAATAAATGAAAAATTTAGCGATTGCACTTTGTGAATGAAAAATTCATTTAAACTTGAATTCACATATTCAATTTGTATTCAAAAACACAACCTTTGATAACCAGTTTTTTTTTCCAGTTGCAATATGTTAGACAACAATTTCCGCTGAAAATATATATTTTCATTTTTCTTTTGATGAAAGTTGCAAAACCGTTAGCTTCAATTTGTAACAAAACAGGATATGAATTAATATATCATCGTTCAGAAATTACGCCAATAATCCCCGGCGAACTCGCGGCGAGCGCGCATCATGTATATCAGTCAAGGCTTTTAACTTGTTCGCACATATTTTTAGAGCAATTTTCTTCTAACCGTTTTCAAGCCGTAATTTGCGGCTTAATAACGTTGACCTGACAAAATGCGCCGGCGATAAGATCGATATTAAATCAGGTTTTGTCTGCCACGCTGAAAGCCTCCGTTAAGTTCGTTAGGTTAAGTCGGCTGCAGTTTCGCTTCGATAAGGATGTGAGATTATTTAAATGGCAGATAAGGCCGCGCGAGACATAACATCGGGCCCAATCGCTATTTCCGTTACGCTCGTTAGTCGCAATGAATTACGCGCACGCACGAACCCGAACGACCGTTTGATGGTCGCGTTTGTTCTTCAGGGACCCGATAATAAATATCGATAGATTACGAGGAGTTTGCCGGCAAGACGCTGTAAAAGCAGCCTTTAAAGCCTCACGGGTGCTTTCCGTCATCCCCTCCCCCCTTCTCTATCTCGCAATTTTATATATCTAATGGATTCGCGCATTTATATCTGGATATTTGCGAGCGTCATTCATGTGAGTTTAACAAACTGTGCTTTCATTCACATTTATACTTTCTCTTTAAAATAAATTACCGTTTAACGCTCTTTTATGATCATTTTTTTTTGTATTTAATTAAATCTCGTTTTTTGTCAATTTTTCATTCGTTTCCTTCTTGGCAATTTTTTTTTCAGGATATAGAAAATGGACAAAAATGTTTACGACACGGAAGAAGAACGAAACAGTTGATTCGCTTGAGAGTCGTATAATACAATTGATCGCAGTGTACAAGATATGATTATTGTAAAAGTTTTCTCGAGTAAACGTTACGCATAAACACAAATATGATTTCTTATTCTATTGAAATCAGTTCTTTGAGTTGCCTCGAACCTTGCATATAAAGCACCAAAACTCGAGAATTATATATGCAGTCCCCGCGCCACTGTATTGATATTTTATTATCCGCAGTGAAAAATTTTACAGCCAATATTCGATTCGAATCGCAAGTCGTTCGCTGGAAATCACACACGGGCGACCGTGAAATAACTCATAAAACCTCCGCTCTTCAGGAACGTGTAACAACTTATCTCTGACCGGGGCGCCGTTTTTTTTTTTCTTCAGCAGAGAGATGGATTCGACGCTGCGAAATGCGCGACTTTTGCTCCGATTTTCTTACACTTGTTCATCAGGGCCCTCAACCTCTCGACTTAAACTTAATGACGTCATCCATTAAGTTGACGAAAAAGAGTGCGCATTTTGGGAGACAGTTGTGCGTTCATCATGGCGCTTTTTTTCGCGGCTCCTCTCTTTCGCCTCCGTTTTTTTCCGGCGCTCCGGTATTGCGAGTTTTCCACTCCCATCATTCGCATTTGTGCCAAGCTCTCGGATCGTCTGGGTCGACCTAATGGAGTTTGCATGTTAAAGCACGTCTTTCGGAAGATCTTTAAGAAAAGACGCAGCGGCAAGAGAGAAAGAGAGAATAAAAGAGAGAGAACAAAAATAAGTACAAAGATCCGAGACGGGATGTATGACGTCGACGAAACTCAAATTTCCGTAATTGTTTCGTCGAGAAGAGGCGGACGCTGGCAACAGACAGTTAAAGTTTTGTCGCGAATCCCGAACTGCACGTGTGTTATTTGTTCTGGAGAAAAAAAAAATCCGCATCAATTTGTCCGGGCGACGGCTCTGGTGGAAGTTTAATTGCGGTTTTTCGGTATTGACAAATTAAATGCGGTTATTACCAGGGCCGCGGTGGCCGCCGGCATTAGGTGGAATTCAGTTAGGAATGTCCATATGAGGGTTTGACGTCCGGCCATTTTTTATTGATCCCATACTTTAGAGAGCGTCACCAACCAGTGGTTATAAATACGCATTGGAACCGGATGAATTTTCACTCACATTAAAAACCCCTAGGTTAAAACGCTGGTTTTCAGATCTGAAAACCAGAGTTAAACCGACGGTTACTCGAGTTACCTTTTTATTTCATTCGTCTGGTTGATTTCAGAGGCTTTTATAACTCTCATGCTTGATTTTTAACGCTGCTCGAAAAATAGGCTTTGGAAATCGCTTGTCGATATATGCGTGTGAATAAAAAATGAAAATATTTACTCGACATGAAGCTCCGGCAAAGATGCTGTCGGACTAATTGTCTTTCATGTTGCAAAGTGCCATCTTTTTCTTCCCGACGAAGTCGATAAATGGTAGACTCTGAAACCCGTTCATTTTTACGTACAATGGGATGTACACCCCAGGACGAGAGAGAGACAGAGAGAGATAGAGAGAGAGTCCGGCCTTAATGCCTTTCAGCAAGCAAAACGAATTACAAGCGTCGCTTCTTTCTACCGTTACCCTTTTTCTTATCGTGATGAGGAGAAAAAAATGTGAACGCATAGATGGGAGCTTGCGCGGGTCTCCGCAGCCAAATGTGCAAAGCTCACATTGTACTCTCGAGAGCTAGTTGAATATTGATCGATCGATATTCAACTCCCGCTGCTGTTTTTAGTTCCGAGCAAGTGTTAACGACTTGCAAGCCTCGCGCTCCTTTTTTTTTTGCAGCAGCATCGCGCGCGATTACTCATACTTACGAGTCGTGAGAGATTCATTAATGGAGCGCGATACTATGATTCGATTATAACAGGAAGTGGTAGCGCCATATCGAGCCGCTGTAAATATAGTATATATGCGGGTCAGACCGTGCAATCAAAATGTATTTCATCTCGGAGTGAATTTATTTTTCACTCAGTGGCTCCCGCTGACAAAAAAAGGTATTGTTCGCTACGTAGGGAGTTAATTTTATTTGTCCTCTATGTAGATGGGTATTAGAAATAACCAGGAGAAAAAAAGAAGTAACAAAACAGGGAAGGTGCTATTTTTGAGAATGCTTGGAATATATACGAAAATATGGTATATCAAATTAAAAATGAACACGTGAAAAGTTTACAAATAACACTCTGCAGTCGGGCATGAATTATCCTCCCGTTTAAAGCGGTTAATCTCGCTTGAACACTGGCGAAACAAAATTAAGACATCTCGAGGGAAAAAAATGATAAATATATAACGAACGACAAAATGCGCAATGAAATTTCCATTGTATTAAATTTTACGAAACATTAACACTTGACAGATGATGTAGCGCCCACATCAGAAGTATATTAAGCCGCCATAAAGCGCGTTTGATGTACGGTCCGCGGGAGGGAAACGATTCGAATGCGCGCGATATCTGAAACGGTATCGTTTCTTTTTCAAAGTACCATTTGACGTGGGCCGAAATGCAACGCGATATTTTTTCGTGTTGGCATCGGAGTCATTGGCGTGTGTGTATATCGCGGTATCAGCTATCGGACAAAAAGAGAACAAAAAGCTAGCTTAACGGTTCACTGTAGACGCTCTCGTTTCTCTTGTTCAGTTCGCGGCAACTGTAATTGCTGCGACGAGGACAAATGCGCAGATAAATGCCTAATCATTATGTAAATTATGCAAATCAGTCATTTATCTCAGATCAATCAAAAAATTTAACTAAATGAATTTTCATTTTGAATAAAAACAATTTTTATATAGTTCAACATACACTCATCTTAAAGGAGTTAACGAAATTAGCGTCAAATTTCTGCAAATCACAGCGCAAAATGTTTGATCTTCGGGTGGCCGATTTGGTTTTCTGATAAAATGCAATTTAACACAAGACAATCGCGAGATTTCGGTCGGATTTTCTGCACGGGTTGGGTATCATTTTTTTTTTTTTCGAACGCATCGCGCTCGCAAAGCCAGCATCCGACAGCGTGATTTTATTTACGACGCCGTAAATATCGCGCGGCTTGATTGCGATGTCGAATGTTTATTTCTGATAAGAGATAGGACGTTGCTCGTAAAAGGTGATCCACCTACCATACCTAATACTTTTCCGATACCTACTCGCGCGAATACCGCTGGGATATTTATTTATTTATGTATTCTTTTGCCGTCAACACAAACGCCAGGCATATTCACAGTATTATTGCAACAATATATGTTTTGGGTGAACCGTGCGTCAAATTCAGTAATTAGATGTGCAAACATTGGAAAAATGAGGCAACCTGGGATTAGCTTAGGTCCAACTCAGGTCCGACTATTAGGTATCACAAACAATTACGCTTTTTCCCGTCAACATCTCGCGCCCTTAGAAGATAGTCTCGGGCGTGCAAATAAATATCTATAAGCAAAGGGCTGGCATTCTAATAAAAAAAGCGAGTACGATTTTGAAATGCTTCTGGTGCGGAAATAACAAGAGCGCTTTTCTCTCGCGAGCATTCTAACGTTGGGCGAGATGAAAACTGCGGCGCACAAAAAGGGGCAAAATAAAACCGAAAGAAAAGCAAAAATATAAAGTAGAGACGAGTAAACAAAAGCGGGAGTAAAAATAATACTCGTTTCAAGGTGGAAAAGCAATTCCGCAAACCCCACCACGTCGCGGTTACGTGAGCCTTTGTTCGGCCGCTTTACCGCGACGTTCTTAATACATATTTCTCAGCAGGTCTAAAACGAGGTCGCGTCACACGCCGGCCGTCTCAATCGTTAGCTTAATTCAACGACAGTCATCCGAAAAAAGAGCGCGGCAGATACTTTCGTAGGATTTATCTGCGATATAAATTCACTGCTCGGAGCCCAATAAATCGAGGGTGTTTTATATTTTAGACCCGTTCTCAAACGGTACTTAAAATACTTAATCTCCGCGCTGATGGTGCTTTGCAGTGCTGCGACATGTAATGGCCCCGCAGCCACTTTGGTCGCGCACACTTTTTTTCCCGCGTGGTCTCAAACGTGCCATAATTCCCAAGGAGTTCCGACCCATGCGTAAGACGTTATATTCCTCGTGCACGTATTTTTGCAAAAAGGCCGCAACTGCTTTTCCTCTCGCCGGTGCGAAAATTACGTCTCAAACGTTATATAAAAATACCGCGCTCCAGTAGCCTTCCGAACTCCTTGCAAAAAGTTGGTCGCGCGGGGATGGGTCAAATAGTCCCTGGCTCGTTGATCGCTCGTCATTGTTGATGGCATTTTTTTCCACTACGTTTTTTTCCCCTTGCATCGAAACGCACCTCCATTTATTACGTGTCATATTTTTCTCCGTCGCTGGGGACCTCTTCGTTCAGCCATGCTTTTTTTTCCACCCGATGATTGTCCACGACTCGACGAGTCTTGACATGACGTGAGAATCGAAACATCATTCATCCTGCAGCTCTCAGAGGAATCTGTATCCACCTACTGCATCCTGGATCAAAATTGAATATGAAACAAAACTTGACTTGCTAATTTTATCAATTCATTTTCAATATGGGTTCACACTTGTATTTGTATATATTTTATATATTAAAAAAAATATATATAAAATATTTAAAAAAATATATTACAAAATATATATTCTTTAAATAAATATATACATATTTTTATTTTTCCATATAACTTCAACCATCAGATGAGCTTGTCTGCGTCTAGGCTTAATTTCTATTTCTTGCTTTACGAGTATGATTTTTAAGAGTACAGATTCTTTTACATGTTCAACTCCTCACGAATCACGTTTTAATCTGATAAGCGTCGTTGCGACTGGACCCAACAGCCCCAAGAAGAAGTGAAAATAAGCCACGCCCCACGTCCTCAATTCCTCTTCGCGGAAAATAATCCGTCATCGTCAACCGTCCAATTTCAAAACCTTTATGACTTCCATAAATTAAAAAATCATTAACGTCTTCCACATGTTTCGCAATAAGGCCCAATGCCGTTGGCTTGAAATGTGAGCGTATCTGTTTTTTTCCGCTGAATTTCCTCACGTTTCAACGGCAATGGTTCGTCGCGGTGATTTCGTTCGAACTTCTTTCATTCTTAAACATTCTTGGTTTAAAAAAGAGCAACTTGGGTACTATTCTAAATTATTTATTAAATGTAAAAACAAACTTTTCTTAACATTTGGGTAAAGAACAAAAAGTGAACATTCTTCGATGTTTTTATATTTGTATTCATTTTATTTCAAATATTATTCATTCGTTTTTTAACATCAAAGACAGATTCTACCGAAAACAATATTTTTATCTTAAATCTTATTAGTATAGATGTCCATATTTTATTATTCCGGCTTGTCATATTTGTCGGATCCTAATTCAGATTTATGCAGTTTCTGTGCAAAACCGTGGTCCTGTGAGATAGTGAATTTTATTGCGAATATAGAAAATATACAAAAATAGTCAACGACCTAACCTCTTGAAAAGCGTTCGTGTTGTGATGTTTCGAGTTCACATATAAACTCATATTTCTTTAAAAATAGCCTGGATTGAGGTACTTTTTACAATGAAAATCAATAGCTCATAATTCATACATTATTGTTAATCAATAAGTGTCTTATTTTGGACCATCAATATTTCTGTGCAGCATACAATAATTATGACAATATTTTACAGTTAACAAAGTTCCCATCTACATTTTTTGTAAATGTAAACAAAGCCTAAGCTTCGTGGCTTGTCGTTCATTCTTCTATCAAGTACATTAAATCGATGTTCGAGTTTTGGGACGGGTAGGTTGACCAGCTTGGCATATTCGTATCTCATCGGTTCCAGGCAATAAAGCTCGGTCTTGTTTTGCCTTCTATTCGGCTGACCACTGCAGCGTGGTTCTGTTCTTACGCTTGTTGCATCCTATTTTGTCCTGCGAGAAGGTCTTTTTTCTTGGCGTACATTTTCACTTCCGCCTTGTACTCATTTGTAAGTATGCGAATTTGAATGCGACTTACTTTTACACGAGTGATCCGTAGTTTGACATGACCGAGTGTTCGAAATGAAAAAGTGTCATATCATAACACGAAACAACCGCATCAAAAGCGAAAATTCATACGTGATACGACTGAGTGAAAATAAAAAAATAAATAAAATCCGAGATTGAAATGGGAAGATTTTTAGCGGTTGTTTCATGTGAACTTTATTTTAAATCAACAGAGTACAGTGGTAATAAAATGAAACGGTGTGTATAATTCTAGTGGTTCCAATTCCACGATGCAGGAAAGGTCAAGATTTGATGTAACGTTTTTCTGAACGTGTCTAATTTTGCTGCTTGACGTATTCAAATTTATCAAATTGTATGCGGCGTTCAGAATTAGAATATAAAATGCTGCATTTAATCCAGTGTAATTACATTTTTGGTCGTAGCGGGACGTGTTCATTGCATAACGACCAGATGAAATCGTTAAAATTTGCCGCGCAGTCTACCCTGTGTCCTCCAGCTCTTTTCCTCTCAGAAGATTCGCTGACACTCGTTTCCTTCATTTTAAGGCATAATTCTTTCAGTTAACTGCCACGCGATCTCTAGTTATACGATACTAAGCTGAGAATGATCTGATATGTAAAAACAACTCTGGAACTCATACCTTACGGAAGAGTATATTTTGAGATTTAGTTAAAAATGATATTAATGAATTGGTTGATGGCGCGTGCGTAAGTCAACTTTGGTTAATCTAAGCTTATAAATTCGTAATGCTCCATGACACGTACTTTTATTTTTCACATTCAATTTTGAACGCCAGCGTCATGAGGGCATAATAAACCGCCATATTCAATTTTATCGTTTAAACAATTTATAATATTTAATCACAATCACAAAACAATTAATAAATGTAATACAAATTAATTTGTAATATTTTTTATAATAATATTCATTCATTTTTGTTCCAGGTAAACACGCTTGTCATTCAACTTTAATAATTCACGGGTGAGAAACTTCGATCGAATTTCGCCAGTAAGTTTCATGAAATGCAATTGTTGTGCATCAAAAAATTATTCGGGTAACGACAAATTTTTTGTATTCATCTTAACTTGAAATTTTAAAATGGTAATAGTAAAATGTCCCGTGAGTTTCTGTTAAATTTTCATGACCGTATTGTATTTTTAATATAGTTACGTAGTTTATACAAGTTAGCAATATTTAGCATGGATTTTTACATGGGATTCAATTATTATTTATCTGAAAATCGATTAAAAGATTTGCTTAATTTAGCTCCTCACAGCGGTATACTGGAATGCATACTTCACCCCTGTTGCAAATAATATTTGCCGAATAAAATTACTCCGTATCGATTAAACGAACCCGTTACATTCATTTGATGTTAATTTGTGCCGTACAGTGTACACGTCCGCACGGCAGGTTCATAATTGGATCAGACCCTGACCTGCGGCGCCGTGCAAATCAAACTTTATTAATATTAACAAACTTAGAGAAATCGCTGCTTCTTACAAGCCGGTGGCAACAAAGTTTAATATACTTTCAATATCCGATACGGGTTGGCGAGCGAGAGACCCCTCCTCTCATAGAAATTTTGCCGACGAAAAATGGAGCTAAAAAATTAATCAATCGAGTATTATGTCGTAGCGTCCAGCTTTAATGAAACCCGCAGTTAATTCGGCTGTTATCGTTATTGCAATTTTAATACACCAAGTAACAATTTTATGATGACATTATTATCCGTGTCTATAATCTTGTTTTACAATAAGCTGGATATAAAAGTGTTCAAATAAAAACCAAGGAAACGATTTTGATATACAATTTCAGGAGCGACGTGGCGTCCAATTACTTTCTCATCTGTTCGAGTCCACTTGAGAACCGTCTTTGCAAAATCGTTCCTTTACGTGATACGTCGATTTTCGTCCCCATTCCACTTGCTCTTATTATTTGATATATTTCCCGTTGGCGTGCACGTCAAGTGTAAACAAGCGGCATTGTTGCGCCGAATCCAATGCTTGGAAGTTCAATTACGCTGGACGCCGTCGACTACACGGATACAATGTTTGCCCGGGACATTATTAATAGATATCCATGCTGCAACCACACCTGATGCTTGTCTGCTATCGTAGACGGATCTAACGTGTGCCTCCAAATTTGACGAGAATTTTCTGTTTTGTCGTCTACTTCCTAGTTGAAATATTAATTTTTGTTTATATTGAAACAAGTTGAAAAAGATTGAAGCTTTCTGAAGTGACCCTCCCTTCAACACTTTTTTCGCCAAAATAAAATAATTTTAGTGCTAGAATACGTGTATCATTTTTTTCAAAAAAACAAACAAACAAAACAAAACAAATAAAAACAAGTTTCAGCAAAGTGATAGAAATTGCTTAAAAATAATTTAGTTAAGAAGTTTCTCTAAAGATTAATAACATTTTAAAGTTTTTTGTGAAAAACACAGAAAAAATGGCGAGGTGTCAGATTCAGAAGCTTACCTAACGTTGGTACGACGCTGTCGAACAACGTCGATAAAACTCTGCCAACGTCATACCAACGTAGTTACGATTGTGAAAGTACCAATACCACCTATTGCTAAGCTAGTATTTTTGGTACTGTTTCGAGTTCCTGTCTAGGTTGAGCTTGAGTGAATGCTTGAGTCGACAAGACTTTGTAGTTGGAGTTTCCTGAATATCTCCTCGTCGGGGTTAGTTGAATTCCCGTGGTATCTTTGATGTCCGTTTCGGGACTCGTTTTCAGGAATCCACGTTTTTCAAAAGATAAAGAGACCAGACAGGATGCATTATCGCTTAACCTAGGCCGTCTGGAGGTTAGCTAGCTGTCATAGTTGTGTCACAATATTCTTGACCAGGATACATCTTTTATCACTTTTCTATATCCTTTAATACAAATCGATGTGCGACGAATTTATTATCATTTTTTTGTAGATGTAGATATTCAGTTTATTAAATTGTCTGAAAGACAGTTATTGGTACTGGCCATTCGACGTGATATAGCTGTCTGGAATGAAAATAGCAAAAGGTCAAAAGTTGATCTGAACGTTCATATTCGATCACTGATTAACAGCTGGGCGAAATCAGTCTAGCACTGCGAGACCTCGCGGTAGCAAAATGTTTTGTTTGATTGTTCGAGCCATGGCGTCCGACCATAATTCCATTTTTAATCTCGATTACACGCGAACTCATCCGAGAACGACGACAAGAACTACTGCGATAAAGCAAACCAGTGGAAGGGTTGGCGAACAACTCGCATCGGGAGGACCGAAAATGAATGATAGCGTTGCTCTGTAATTAATTTAATACACGAGAACGCGCTTCTTTTGAGCATACCACGTACTGCAAGATGTATGTGTAACTCTTGACTGGTCCCTGCATAGGCAAACTTTTTCCATTTCTAATTATTCGTCTAAACTAATTAAAATGTTCAAAAACTTTATTTTTAGATAAAAAAATAAAGATATAAAAATTGATAGCTTATACAAATATCTACATCTGGTTATTGAAATTACGGTCGTGAAATTTTGTTTGATAAAAGTGTAGATCGTTAACATCCCCTGGTTTAAAATTATTATGGTCAATAAATGTGAACGATTGATAAACGCAGAAGAGCAAATAGTGTCTCAGAAATGATTGTCGTCCATAAATATTTCGATGTGAATCCGAGCGGTGATCTTTTTTCTTGTCATCTGGCGAACGATAAACTATGACTCTGCAGTATGAGAGTGCAAACAGCCTCAATTAGCGTGTCATATATTACTTAAATAGGTCGCGATGAGGCTGTTACGTGGCACTCCCGATAGGTGCTACAAAGTGCTCAACAGGTGTTCGACAAATGTGTCTTAAAGCCGGCATTGCAGTCGTATTACGTAATAAAAGTAAGCAATTGGCCCGAGGCTCGATATTACGTCGAGGAATTTAGGCTCGTTTATCCGTGCGCGCCAGATTGCCAAAAGTTTCTCGTGGATCTTAAGCCTTTACCGACGAAATTTTAGCGCCACTATTTTTTTAAAGCCTCGTCTGCATGCCCCAGTTGTGCACTTACGTGTGAAATAATTGTCGTCGCGTTATTAAATTCGTGCTTTTAGTAACAGAACATTCCATGTTTTACGATTATTTTTCTTTTTTGCGAGAGCACACATCTGATGCCACTGTGGATGTCAATCTACGTATAAGTCAGAGAGTCACAGTCAAACGATTCAATCCAATAATGGAAGAGCAAATAAAGGTGGATGATCGCAGACCAACAAAAACGGTCCGCATGTTGGGCAGGCGCGTCGAAAACTTCGGCGTTTAACTTCGATTTCTTTTGACAGATAAGAATACTGAGAAGCAGAAGAGCCAAAACATTGAGCGGGGTAAAAAAGCCGGACAGACAGACAGTGTCTGGATACAGAAATAGAAAGTCCGGTCGTTGGCTCTTTATCTTGCGTTTCCGGTGCTTACGGTTTTCGCGTTTCGGCTCCGTCATCGATACGAAGCGGCGACGGTAGGCACACCAAAGCGTGGTCCATTCGGCACAGACAAAGCTGAGAATTTTCTTCATTTAACGCTCGGTCTGTCCGCGTGTCTGAGGCCACGTGCGGAATAGCATCGTGATTCGCAGAACCAACGTGATTTCACGAGTCCACGAGCACGCTGCAAATTAATTTCGTGGCCCAAGCAAACAGCAAATAATAACCGCAACGAAGGCCACGGTCGTGTATTAGTTTTCTACTTGGATAATCGTGAATAATTGCATGCCGACGAATCAACCCGCCGATTTATTGTTGCTCGGCCAAAGGTCAAATTCCCGCGAACAAACGTCGCCGAAGATGGCCGTCAACGCAATATCAACGAGGAACGGAATTGGCGATCAATTTTTAACGATAATCTCAAGGCGGAAAGATTGAGTGTGGATGGTGAAGTGTAACAAATCAATGATGCAAGATCAAACATTTAGAATAGAAATTTCTGAATTGAAGAGCCAAGGGAAATTGAAACCCTTAAATGAAATGTCGAAGACGAATGATCGTGAATAAGGGATGATAAATAACCGTCTTTGTTTATTAATTTGCAAAATACTTACAAAATACGGATGAAAATATAGTCGCTAAAATATATGTTATTAAATTCCATATAAATTTATATAATAAAATGTATACAACAATTTAAACCAAATATTATTGCCGGAATATATTTTACATACAACAAATATAGTTTATTTATATTTCCAAAATATATTTTCGTCCGTGTGGGTACGACTTTTTTGCGCAATTAGATTTAATTTTACATATAAAATTTTGTCGCCTATAGACACTGCTGATCTGCGATTATGACATTACCACGCAGAAGCCGATAAGCATTGTGACGAAAGGGAAAAGGAGAAGGAGCAAGAGTAAAAGTAAAAAAAGTATTATCATGAATAACGAAACTCAGTAAAAGTAATTGGAATAACAGGGATTTTGCTGTGAGAAGCTCGCGGGGGAGGTTGACATTATTTAGTTTACAACCGCGGCGAAACATTCGGGGATGATAAATGATAATAATTAAAAAGGAAGTGAGGGGGTGTTTTTTTATTTCGCGCGAAGAGGTGGCGCCCTCTCGAATCTCATCAAGATGTACGAGGCCCAGCGAAATCTCATAGTGCTAGTTAGGTGGCCCGTGAGTAATGGCGGTTTTTGCGGAGTTTCAAGAAGATGAAGCCGTTGGCGTAATTACCAGTCTCGTTAGGCGAACGCACCCTGTGCGCTGGTGTCAGAGCGACTCGTATTTAATTAGTGCCGGTCTCATATATGCGTAGCATGTCTTTATTAAAGTCTCCGCTTATTTTATCCTCGGTGTAGTTTACTTAACGTGCTCGTTTTCCCTCTGATCTTATGACTGCATTCTCTGTAGTATTCAGCAACAATTTTTCAGCGGTATCACACAGGGGACCGTAATTTGTGCCGCATTATTTTGAACCATTGCTTAGGCAGCGATTCTTTCATTAGCGTCATTTGAATTCAGAAACGGCTTCAGATGCGGCAGAATCCTTAATGATCGTGCGCAACTTCTCACCAATAACCTTTCATTTTTACCACTGCTACCAATAATCCGTTAATGATATTCATTCGCGGAACCCCGTATGAATCAACGCCTTGCTCGCAATCTCCAGTGCGGAAAACCGCGATGCGCGAAACAGTAAGGTTAAAATGGTGCCGCGACTATAACAATAACCATTGGCGTAACCGTAAAACCCAATGAATATCGCTCGCGAATTTTCTAGGCGCCGTACGGCAGGGATCAATTACCTACACGACGTAGGCGATCAATCCATGTGCCTTGCAATGCTCAAATATTCGTCATTCAAATTTTCAGCGCAGCGCATTATATTATCATCGGCATTCACACTCCTCATCTCCCCGTTCATTAATTATCGGCCGAGTCGCGCAATTTCGTAATTGTGCGCTTTCGGGTCTTAATATGCGAGCAGCAAATTTTGAAAGGATTTCCCCACGGCGATAAAATTTGAGGCTTTCAACCGAATTTTGTTTTCTCGCCGGGCTCTCTCCCTCCCAAGCTTATAGTGCATTGCTCCGCTCACCCCGCCATTCAGCGAGACCCTGTCGTCGGCCATTGTACCGTTTACACGATTACGCGTTTTCCCTGACTCCGTATAATTGTGTGTAGGCAGCGTGTGTATGCGCGCGCAACGAGCCTTGCTTTCGATGGCACCCAATTTCAGGAGCAGCTTGTTTCCACTATTTATAAACTGACGTTTTTTTTTGCACCTGTGTAACCACCTATTTTTCCTTCCACTGTTGTGACGCAACTTCTGCGCTTTCTCGCCCTGTTGATAACTCATTTGCATGGCCTTGATAGAAAAAGTCAATTGATTTCAGATGAGGCTTTTTCCAGTCCAGCTTCCTAAAACTCAGAAAATTCTTCAGCAACAAAATTTCAGGAGGTTTTAGGGAATTACTTCTGTTGAACCATTTAAGGTGAGATGCTATAGGGACATTCTGTATCTCTTGCACAATTTAGTTATTTCCTGATTCAAAATTTGTGGAAAAATAATTTTTAAAAATCGCTCTGTTACTGCTCTTTGTATATTTTGGAAGAATTGTTTGACTGCGAGAACATCAATTTTTATTGCATACTGTTGACAGAAAGTTGGAAAAAATAATTTTGGTGAAAAAATATGTGTTGTTTTTTGGTAATCTTTCCTAATTTAAAAAAAATGATTAGATGTTATTTTTAACGATGCCCAATATTTTTATCAGTGCATAAGAATGGTTGCAAAATTCTATTGTTCTAGTTGATCTGAATTCAAAAACAGTATAATCTTCTAACCTTTTTTAACTGGCCCTAATGACTTTCATTAATGAGGTCATTGTATGTCAACTTTTTTTAGCGGGGTGCGTCAGAATTTGTTTTCACTTCAACAAACATAATGTTTTACAACACTCAGCACGCTTCTTTTGAGCTTACAATACTTATGAAGGGGTGCGCTAAGTGTTGCAGTGGGGAACGATCTAAGAGATATTACCTCGGCATAAAAAAGTGCACAAAACCGGTTTGAACGTGTGGTGGAAAATGCTTGCCGAATAAGTATGAAATTAGAAGGCCAAGTGATCCCAAAGGGCAGGCCGAACAAGGGAGGATGAATGAAAAAAAGAGCATTCTTATTCATTCTTCGTCATTTTTTAAATTCGTCTTGAATGGTTTTGTATGTGTCCGCCACTTGACTTCCGTGTAATTATTTTTACCAAGATAATTTCGATATCTTACCCCACGTATATTGATACACATAAAACTCTGTTCGAAAAACAAGTAAGAGCGGCAAATGAATCCCGGCAATGTTCAACAGACCCGTTGAAGACAAGGTTTTGAATTACAGATACGTAAAACAAGGTTGCGCTTTTGATTAAAATTCTAGGATATAAGGTTTGAGAGGCACACGCGGATTTCGATTCAGAGATAAACAACGCTCGTTGGCCAATTTCATCAACAAGTACCCACGAAAAAGAATAACAATCCCCTTATTAATTTTAATCTCTTCAGATACTCTTGCGTGGATCATAAACATGTTTCCAAATCCTTCCCTGGAAGCTCTCCAAACGGAATAAAAAGAAGATTCAATTTACATAAGATTGTCAAAGTAAAAAAATATTTTGCACGCAATCGTTCACATCCGCGACTTATTAATGTCCCTGCGCATGAAACGCAATTTAATTAACTTATCTTACTTCTGTATTGCGTGAAATCATTAATCAAACCTGGATGAGTCTCTTTATTTTCAAGTTTGCCCCCCCCCCTGCCACTAACCGGGCATTATCTCTTGATGATGAATTGGACCAATTGGTACGGAGCTTTTTTCTCTGACAATAAAGTCGTAGAAAATGTAAAGCTTGACAGGGTAAGGAAGTGAGCCTGGATAGGCCTCTTGGGTTTGGGGTGACTGGCCTTAATCTCGCTTTTTTTTTCCTCCCTTACGACCTTCCTCTATCCCCGGAGTCCTTTCGGTATCTCTGTTCCTCGTCTTCTTTCACTTGCACTGCATCTCGCTGAGAGTACTGAGTTAACAGCAATGCGGTTGGCAATCCTGCCACGCGGCCAACAGTAGTCTGCTGCGAGAGCAACGAGCCGAATCGACCGATCAATAACACGTGTGTACGCACGGCCTCATACGTGCTTACAACCACGCGTAAAACAGCTCACATCCACCCACCCACGCGCACATTTTACTACGCACCTTTACTACTCACCAAAACCCGGCCCCGCGTCCCCGCTGCTGCACACCAATACGCACGCTCTTGCGCCACAAACACACTCTCAGCGTGCGGCTGCACAACCAAGAGCGATTGAGGAAACATTCATCATTCGCAAAACGCATGACAAAAATGTTTTTTCTTATAGTGCGATTAAAGAAAATGCTGCATGATAATGTTGATTGACAATACTTGTACTCAGTGAAGAACAATTTTTTATTCATTTTCATCGCATCGGAAATAGTTTTCCTACACTGTATATTTGATTAACATATTTGAAAATGTTATACCAGCTTGGAGAAGTATCGTTATCAAGTGTTTGGAGTTGTACCATTCCGTTTTACACAGATTATTTTCATTTAAAATATTACCACCGGTTGTTCGTTACATTTTAGCAGCGTAACCTCTGTATGGACGGTAATGCGGTTTAATGGATTACGTACCACTGACGTATCTAGTTTTTGCCTTTCGTTGTTTTTGTTAGAAAAAAAAAACAGTTAAGATTCCGCGATTGTTAGAGGTTACTAAAAAATGATGGATCGTAAATATAGGCCCTTGTCCAACAATTTTGACTGACCACGAGTCAATATTGCGAGACATTTTTTATTGGCAAATCATATACAGCGTACCGGCAATCACGTGCTGATAAGCGTACGTGCCGCTTTTCGTGATTCAGCTCTCGTTCACAGAATGATATATGCGAAGAGTTTGACGTCACATGATTGCTTTTTACACGTTTTATTTCTATTGTTTACAACCTGTAAATAATTTCTCTTCTTTTTGATCTTTTATTATGCATAATTCAATCATTTTGTCGCTCTGTTCTCATTACGTAAACCCCATGTATCATACATTAGGAAAGCATCTGTGATGGAGATGTGGGATATGAACAAACCTCACATATTAAAAATCACTACACTTATAGTGATTTTTAATTATTTTGAAAAGTTGATTTTATCCTCGACGCTTGTCGGTTTTATAAAATATTTTCAACGGAATTTCCTAATCACAACCGACTAACCCTGTACAATATCGCACGTCTCTCCATTGTCTTGTGTCACTCAAGTATGGCTTGTAATTAACATCTTTCCTTTTGACATGGCGATACTTATGATGCGTGATCAGTACGTTTTAGTTGTTTTGAATGTAGCCTTTTGGGTATAACTTGGGGAAACTTTCCGGTGGGACAAATCCTCTTCATTTCAATCTCATTTGGGTATTACAAGTTCTGAAATTAGTGAATTTTCCACTCGCAAGCGTTGTCAACATTAGTCAGATCGAGTTAGATGATGTTTTCATATAATTTTCAAATGAATAATTTTATATAACTTTTCAAAGCGAATATAAACTATTCAATAGAAGTTGCAGTTACCGAGAATCGAAACCTCAACCTCTAGAATCCTTGAACAAATTTGCTCGCAAATAATTGGGATCTGACATGTATATAATACGCCACTTATATTGAACTATTAATAGAGTGAAGTTTTCAATTAAAATTGAACAATATTAATGATTTAAAGAATGTTGCACAGTAAACATTGTTCACTAACTGATTTGATTGGATACTTCAAAAACGCAGACTAAGAAAAATGTTCTCCACGAGTCCATTTTTTTTTTAAATCATTGATGTTACCAATATGCAAAATGCAAAATGTCCGGAAAAGTTTTACATGGATTGCACTGTTTGAAATAATTTCCAAAAATTGACCCGAAAGTAATATCATATTATATAACCTAATGGGGCTCGAATCGATTCAATTTCACGATCGTTTTTTTGAAGTTTTCTTCCTCTATTTTAGCATTAATCCATCGATCTCGGCTAACCCTAGTAATAAAATTTTATCACTTTTTTATCTCGATGAAAGGTAATTTTATGTTCAAATAAATATAACGTCTCTGCCTTCGTATGCAACTGACGAGGACGCAGATATAAATTTAATGACGATTGACATGCCTTTCTTCCACTACAAAATTGAACGAATCCTCTTTTTCACCTCATTACTGGATTGACGTAAAAACATAAAAGCTTCATTCGTTAATGAAAAATGAAGCGCTGTTTCGCTTTTCGTGAGCTTTTTCAAATGCACAATGCATCTCCGCCGATACGGAGGGATACATACACTGTTTCGCGATCTTATCACTGTATTCCTCGATAGAAAAGAACTCGATTGGCGTAAGATGAATGACCGGCTCCATGCGGAAGAGGCGAAAAAACGCTTTTAATAAATGGGACGGCGCATCGTGTATAAAGATGAGCATCATTTTTTAAACGAGAGATGATCGCTCATTAATTCCGAGTCAAATTGCACGATCGCATACTCAAACGTGGAAATGTACGTCGACGCACAAAGTGAATCATCTACTTAAGAAACTCGGTCGATAGATAAGATGTATTTTGCTGACATGCATGGAAGCTCGCAAAGACCCGTGGCTCATTCAGGGACAATTTAAATTCGTTCAGAAAACTAATGAAAATCGATTGCAATGAACAAGTGGTGCGCAGAATGTAGTTTGAGTGCCCGAAGGCGAAATCTTATCGCAAAGTAAAAGACGATATCGGCCACTCATACGCGTTACTTGACGTTTAGCAGATCTTCTTATCGCCAAATAATCCCACTTTCTCGAGACCAACTTCTGCTCCCAAATAATCCCGAAAGTTCGCGAGTTGTTGTTGCCGACGATTATATATCACTTTGGCCGGAAATTTCCACCATCTTTGAATTCATATTATGTGTGGATTGGATTGTATCGTTACGCGTGTATATCGTATTATTATTTAACGTAATTATTATTTTGCCTTTTCTGGGTATACATTTTTAATACAAGTTTGTAAATTACTTTGCATGCAGCGAAGAAAATTCTTGACGTTATTTAGCAATAGAGTTGACACGTTGACGTCTTTAGAAACCAAGTGCAATTATTTATTCAAGGTTCTCGCAAGTCCACGTTACTTTTCTTTCAAACGATCTTACGCGTTTAACTACTATATAACTACACGAGTAGAGGACGCCATGGTTGTCACCATGGAGGACACCGCAGCCATCTGGCACGAGACCTAATTAAACGACTAATTAATGATATTGTGTTTTGTTTGTTTGAAACCGAATAACCACAGAGACACTTACAGGTTGAAATTACAATAAATGTAAGAAATTTATTGTTTCTTATTTTTATTCAATTTTGAATCATCTGAGATGACTCAAATTGTTAAAAAACATAATCGATAATTTGTTTTCAAACAATGACAGCACAAGTCGAACTCATAACTAAAACAAAAGTAATTTAAAGTTAAAATCACAGAAGAAATTAAATCGGACAAAGCTGACTTGTGTTCATTTCTCGAGTACAATTTCTTTTGCGTTATCGGAAAAAAATGGACGACCGTGTAAACAAGCAGAAACTAATTCGAACGTATTGCTAAGCGGAATTCGTGCATTAGTTCACCAACTGTTGACACAAGCGTCGATTCCTGGGTAAACTTTGATGGCTGTTGTTGATGGGACAGAATTTTTCCGTGATTACGACAGGGTGTTTTTGTATTTCGCCGCAGATGAGGGATTGATTGTTTTAATTTAAAGCTATGATGAAAAACAACGTGCAATTTGATTAGCGCAAGAACGTTCCTCGAACTTGGCGAGCTTTACGAATATTCGTAATCGAACGAGACAGACTACGCTCGTTGAGGAACTGGCGGACCGGACCCCACGTTTTTCTTTTCTTGTTTCGTCTTTTTTTTTCAATGTTTTGCGTCCCTTCAATTTTTCTCCGATGTCACACACATCTCCTTGACTCGTTTCATTCATTAAACGAAAAAGGTGAAGGCAAACGTATATACAGAACATGCCATGCACTTGAATTTGAACGCGACCAAGAGTAGATATAAAGAACATATAAAAGTCGTGGAAGAAAAGGAGCTCACTTCACATTTTTCTTTCGTTCTTTTGCTTTCACTCAGCTTTCTCGGCAACGACGAATTCTCATATAAAACAAGTCAAGTTTGTATTTTTTTATTTTTTTCCCAAAAGTAATGTGGTAATTTGAGTGTTTATACAAATGAAGTGTAGACGGGCCGAGCAAAAGTTTTCACGAACTTGTAATTTAATGCAAACGTTACAGTAATGGAGAAGATCTACCGAAGTTGACTTCGCGAATTGAGAAACGAGAAACGTCACTTGAAAAAAAAAAAATTTTTTTTTTGCTTGTTTCATTTACGTATTCAGGTAATGGCTTGGTGTATATATTTAGATACTCTATGAAATGTGTATTTAACGTTCAAGATTTCCGTATTTCAACTTTTGTTTCCAAAAAAGGCTGCGTAAAACGTTTAAGTGTCATTTTCACGATGACATAAATTTACGGGACAACTGTGTGCAGAAGCTACTAGTGTATTTGGAATTATAAAATTTCTTCTTTTTGTACATAGTATTTTATTGTGTTATTGACGTTTCACATTTTTATTGTCTTACAAAGTACTTTATCATTGAAACATTTGTGAATACATATTGTACCATAAACTCTAAACTGGTGATAAAACTTTCTATATAGACGTCTAGAAATTTCCTATCACTTGAATATTGAAAATATAGATTTAATAAACAAAAATGTTAGCATCATTTAGAACAAGTAGATTAAAAAACATTTTTAGAAAATTTTAGCCATTCTTCAAGAGCACAGCGTGTAATTTAGAGAAATACGTATATATAGTTGAAATGAATTACAAAAGGGAACTGCATCAAGCTGATACACTAAATTCATTTTATGTTTCACATATAACTGTGATGCACGTGCGTCGTAACAACTTACATCTCTGGAAGAAGTTGTTCGCTCAGTCGTTAAACTTTGTCCAGACTTATAAATTACTCGGCACCTTTACGATTACAATACTTGACCCAAAAGATTGAAACGAAATAATCTCAACTATATTTTTGCCTTATCCGTCTTAACGTACAGGAAACATCTATCAGCTGATTATGATCAGCAAATTTTGAATCTTGTACCCTCTGAATTGAACAAAATTTTTATACAAACCATTTTTTTTCTTCTTAACTCACATTTATTTATAACTATATCTGAAAGCCTATGCTTCGCACGATTACTCTTCCATCTTTACGACATGGTAATGATCATATAACATGTGCGAAATCGTAAATCATGTTACCTAAAATATAAATGACATTCTATGAAATAAAATATAGAAAAAATGTTACGGTTTTTTCCTTAAATAAATTTTTTGTTTTGAAATAAAATCATTTAATTACGCTGACAACTTTTGACGTGACAGAAGTTCTTGAGTTTTCAAAAGACAATTACATTTTAAATTTTAAATATAAGTGTAGTAAATTTTATCATTTTGTATCCACGGTGCTGTTTTCGTTGATTTTGTCACTGTTGTTTACGATATCAAATTAAATCATCGAACGAAAAGAGATTACTGCGCAGGACTGTTACGTTTTTACCCAAGAAAAAGCACGTTTCACTGCGTAAAGTCTGACCCGATTTCATGCTCGCAAAATACCGCGCGGTCAATTTCAATTGTTCGAAATGTCATTTTTCAAACAAGATGTAATTTTGCCTCGCTGGACGGTAATTACTGCTGCTCGAAAGCAAAACCAATAAATATCGTGCTCTTAAGCAAGATATATTATCTCAAGCCATTTTTCCAAATGATCCGTTTATTAAAGATTTCATTATGTATTAATTATTTAATCATAACTCATTTAAACAAGAAGTTTAGTTTACACGACGGCACGTTAATTATTTTCACAACACTTTCCTTCTGGGCCATTCGAATCGTTCATTGTTGTGTATTACTTTTTGTTCTATTTCAACATGGACAGCTTGTGTATGCGTGCATTTCTGCGTAATACGTTTATCTTGGTCCGTGACTTCCGTTGCGTTCGTTTTTCGACTCGTTTTTCCCCGATTTTCATTAAGTTTTTATACGAACTTTTTTCGGTCATTCTCGAGTTACATGCTAGGCTGAGTGAGCCGGGCTTTTGTAAATCGATTTGTTCAGCTAATTGCGGTCACCCGGTCATTAGGGTAATTGCGTCTCACGTGCGCGTCGCAGTGTCGCTATTTCCGGCAGATTATCTTCTCAAGGTCGGATTGCCAGAGAAATTCCGAGTTCACCGCCAGCGAAAGAGAAAGGTCTGACGCAAATAAACAATTTTGACAAGGGAACGTCGTCAAATCCTAAATGCAACATCTGATGTTTCTAGAATTATATTCATGAAATGATCGACAACCTCGGCCGGTCATTGACACAAGATTTTTTTTGTCACCAGCACTCTCACTTGAGTTATTGCAAAACTATTTATGTAATGAAATAACAGTGATCGATGTATTTGAAGCGCAAATACACGGTATTCACGCGAACGCGATGACTGATAAAAAGAATAAAAAAAAAAAATTGTCACATCAGGAGAAAATAAATTGAGCCGCATAGTTTGAACCCATTCATATAAATTTCGTTCAAACAATAATGGCAGCCAAGTAATGAATAAATTTCGTAAATCATCGGGATGGAAGACATGTTTATTTTACAATCATAATCAAAATGTATAAACAAGCAGCGTTATTACGCGCACAAACAACACGCAATGAGTAAATCGCTGGAAAGGTCATTGATGACATTTCCGTGTGGTACACGATATATCTATATAGCATGCCCACCTACCGCCCCGCAAATTTGCCGTCCGATCCGCTTGGCTAATTCCGGAAGTGACGTCATACTCATCGTAACATATACTGTGGGCAAATCAAAAAGCACGATCTTTCCAAGTCTCACGATAGCTCGAAGGTTTGCTGTGACTGCGCGCGCATCGTGTGTATTGCATTGAAAACTTCATGCCTGTAACCTGTCATAATGAGTCCGCCTTGCATTTACATGTAAATGGCTCTTCTTGTTTTGTCTCTTCCATCGCGTGGGCTCCTTTCTCGCAGAGATAACGACGCAATCGCTGAATAATATTTGTCGCCGTACTTAATTCGACACTTGTTTATATGAGCCCAAAACAGACGCGCCAAAGCGCCCGGTAAATCATTGTCTTGCTAAATTTATTTGTCTGCCAAATGGCATAAATTTGATTTGCCCTGCGAGACATTTTTGCACCGTTCAAAATTCGTCGCGAGGAAATGCGCTTAACGTTGCGAAATTGTTCATTTGCCTTGCACAAACAAAAAAAAATAATAAAATCCGACAAATGTTTTAATCTGACATCGATCAATATTAACGTGAAAACTTTGTCGAGCGACGACGCAAAACGCTCAAGATAATGCCGCGGCGATATTTTATACGCAACAAGCTCCTTGAGGACGAAAATGGTAATAACGCATTTTGGTTTCATTATAAAGGATTACTGTTTAATCTGAAAACAAATGAACACTTTAAGGCTGTCCTTAAAAGGATTTCCGTCGTAATTGTCTTTTTGAGGGTAAAAATGGCCGTAAAGCGTAACAGTTTAATTATAAAGGAAGTCTCTACCATTCAATTAAAATACTGTTCCTGAAATATGAGCTGAACGTATTTACATGTACAAACATACACGGAAGCGTTTCGTGAGGAACATGTAGTTTTCGTTTCATGTAAAATCCTTTATAGCTCGTATATGTTCGTGTGTACTTACATTGTCTAACGCCGGCGCTCGTTTATACAATGTGTGCTGATTTTTTAAAGATTATTTTCGGTACGAAATAAACAAAACTTCAGCGAGTTACTGAGAATAGAGAACAAGCATCCCGAATAAAATTCGCTATCATTGAAAAGCAAACACGAGAAAAAAAGTTGCAATCATTTTTACCAAACTGTTTTAAAAGCGAGGGACAGAAGTTATCTTTCAAAATAATTACCAAACTTTTAATATTAAATAAAAATTATTTAATTTTTTGGATTTTGTCTTCCAGTTTTGAAAAAGCTGAAAAGAGATTTTTTTTTTTAATTTGGAAATGAGTGTAACTTGTGTTGTTGTATATAGTAATTGAACAGCAAAATACGTTTGAGAAAATTGAATTTGCGCGGTGAATACAATTAATAAAACCATTGTATACATAACATTTTGTTAATGCCGAACGAAGGCAGGAAGAAGAATGTTGGCAACAATAAATCCCGGCAAGTCTGCCGTCTAGTACATAGCTATACATATCCCCGCATATGTAATACATAAACGTGCGCGTCATGTAAACAGTAAGCGGTGTTCTTAGCTGCCTCAATCTTCCCTCAATCGCTTTCTCTTTCGATTCACGGTGTGGTAGGTTTTTTTTTTTGATTTTCATTCACCTACATTTCCAAGCTAATCGCCTAAACGGACACACCGTCGCGACCAAATATCGCAGGAAATTGAGCGCCTTTTGGGTGCTGACAGTCTGTCAGTCATTAATAAAAGTTGAGCATGATCGATAAGTCACACAACATTTGAAGGGAATTACCGCGTTGGATTGGGCGACGGTTGTGGCCAGTCATTATAGATTTGAATAATTGTGTGTAAAAAAGAATGAGCGGAAATAAAGTACGGCCACAGGGGGAAATGAACGCGAGCAGAAGTCAAATGGGTCTATTACGGTCAGGAAAAGCTCTACGGTAAAACAAGATTATCTCGGCCATTACTTAGCGCGGGTTACAGCCAAAAGGTTGCACCATCAATAAATATTTGGTCAGCCGAGCGGGATCATCGCGGAGTGCCCAATATGCGAAAACAGTCAAGCGAAGGCCGCGTCTCTGTTCCTGGGTCAAACGGGTCATAGCAATTTTTCTCAACAAGTCCTCACATTGTCGCTTAAATTCCATCCAATATTGATATGAATTTCTGCAGATGAATCGAAAGCCGAGGGTGAGGATCGGATGTTCAACAGGGGGAGCCATCGCCAAATGATAAATGTCCAGTTGAGGATGCAATTTTTGTTTTTGTTTCGAACCAGCCAGGCGGGAGCGTTGGTCGTTGAATTTTTGCGGATGTGCCTGCTTTTTTGCGAATTCATCCCGGTCAGGACAATGGGCACATTGTTCGTTCGTCTTATCTCCCAGCATTCGGAAATGCCATTTTCTATCGTGACATCTCAATTTCATGACTCACGTGCACGCTAATTCTAGAGGGCGGCGTCGTTTCCATGCAAATGAGGTTATTCAATTTGTGATTGAGGAAAAGCCTTTGGTGATGAAGACGCTGCCTCGTCTGGTCGGCGGTCTGAGAGTGGCTGTGCAGGTCATTAGTGCATCAGCGTATCGACCAAGGTCTTCCCTCGTGCGACTTCCTCTTTTCCATAGAAAATATACTCCTCGAGTATAGTCCGTGCATTCAATGCACTGCCCCTTGCGTCTGCTCCTCTCGGTTGTCCAGCGTGCCATCATCTCTCACACCGCGCTCTTGACCCTTTCATAAATTTCCCTCTTTTAACTTATAAGGGTAAGTTTTTCGAATCGTCTCGGTGTGAGAAACGTGGGAATAATCTTGAGTGTGCTAGGAAAGCATTGGCGCGTGTGCGACTCGTCTGTTTGTACTGTGTTGGTGAGGTTATGTTCGGTTGAGAGGGGATATTCTATGCGGTCCCGGAAGGGATGGATACAAATGTACGTGTCTCTGCTCGTCCTCCGTGTTGCGAAGAAGCGACTTTTACTCACGCACTGCGTCACTGAAATTGCGGATTGTGCGTCGACGGTGATTAGGTTAGAGGTTTGAATGGAATTCTCTCATCGGGTATTGATATATTTTTCAAAAAGTCATCGTTTTTGAGTTTACCCACACGGACGAAAATATAGGCAAAGTATGTAAACAAAAATATGTTTTGGAAAATATGAATAATATATATCATTATACATCCCGGATATATACATACATTTTTAGATATAACTTTTAACATTTTCAAAAAATATAAATTCTTTATATATATTGGTTTTAATTTTTATATAATATATATTTCGCATATATTTTTGGATATATTTTCATCCGTGCGGGATATCCCTGATATGACTGTTAAGATATTCCTCTTACATGTCATTTCTGCTGTGAAGCGATACATTTTCAGGAACTTTTGGTAAGTTGGCAAAAATCGTATTACACCAGAATAAGGTTACATTGTACAGATTTTAACGAAGATCAGAAAATATGTCATTCCAGAAGTTTACTTGGTGCAAAGTTGATCTGAGATTTTGCCTCTTTCAGGTAGCCGAGCTTTTACGAAGGTTGTGACATCGAGTTGGATTTTCGTGTAAATTTGATGTCCGTGTTGTTAATAATATTTTTTATGTAAACTCAGATGCTCTTGTGTGTACCAAGTTTTTCGTAAAGTTGTTTATTCAAACGTTCAAACAAATTTCGTACAAACAACATTAAACAAATTCACAAGAGTTTTATTATAGAAATTTTTTTGGTCGACTATTCCACAAAATTCACAACGTAACTGAAAATTTGATGACGCGCTTGCAGGAAAAGCCCTACGTTGGGATACAGGGCGATTTATAACGCGGCGCAAGAATATAAATAAGCCCTTTCCCTGGGCGTCGCGTAACAAGTAATCTTCATCAGCGCTCAAGATTTATTGGCGGCCGCCGTCTCCTGACATAATGGTGTCTTCGGCAAAGTGTTCATCTTAAAAAATGGCAGTTCTGTGCGCATTAGAAACTGGACCGCGTAGCAAAGTCGGCGCGCTGAAATAAGCCTCCGAGCGTGCTTCGATCCGTCTTCATTGCAGCCAAGACAAATGCCGTAGTCGGATTTCGTTAAAAAGCGACGATCCAGCCAGGCGCGAGCGCTTGGCTATAATAAGATTCCTTTTTATTCAACGCGTGGGGAGAGCAATGATTTATACGCGCGCTCGCACCACGAATTTGTCACACTGAAAGACGAACGGCCCAGAGAAAGCCATTTATCGCGCATCGATCTTGCGCCTTCGGATGTTCGCTAAGCCGTACATCGAATCCGCATTTAAAGCGTCGTCTGGCTTTGAATCAAGCTCCTCTGCCCCGCAAATGTAACCCTCTTTGGCGTGCCATTTCTTCGACAAGTATCGCTAAACAAGCAACATTGTTGAACAAACTTGGCGCCATCATCCAGCCTTCTTTCCCTTCGTATGCCCATTTTTGTAACCCAGCATCGTGAGCCCAGATCCGCGGTCCTCGATCCGCACGGATCCCAAGTTCCTACGTTACATCTCTCTTTATGGTTGCCATAGCAACTCCAAGCCGTATTTCAACTTCACTCGGGTCCTCTTTCTTTATTCAGGACCGATCAATTCGCCAACAGTGTGTTCTTTTGGGAACTGTCTACTGGCGCGATTGCCCACACACGTGGTCTCTCTTCCTACCCCTGCTGCACTTAATATGTAATTTGTACTGATGACATAAGGACATTGCAAGACTATATTCTATGCTAATTTCATGCTGGTTAGTACGTACTAGTATACATAACACAATGGTAAGTTTCTCCGTTGCAAGTATAGCTCTTCGCATGCCAAATCCTGATTGAAGAATGTATCATTAGAATCTCTTAACTGAACAAACTCACCGCTTAATGGGATTCAATGAGATGAAGATGATCTTCAAATTCGGATAATAACAGTTGCGAGATATGTTCCAAAATTCATCATTAAATAAAAAAGTAATGAATTGAATTCAATTATTTGCCAATTACAATGTTCAAACTTTTTCATACTAATAAAATAAAGTTAGTTTGATATACTCTGTGAATATCAAATAAGTGAAGCTCACTTAAACAAAGTAAATGTACAATAAGTCCAGACTCTTCCACAAATTATCATTGTATAGTTATTACGCTAATTTTTTGTTTTATCTAGCTACATTTAGTTAGATCAAGACTACTAATTATTTTCCTCAAATAAATTGCCTAAGAATTGTCACACATTGATTATCGATTAGCTGCTGTAGAAGAGTTTGTTATGTTGACTTGAAGGTATAGAGTATTTGATGGAACCTCCGTGATTTCTTTTAAAGTGTAAGCACATGAAACAAAGTAATAATTGCCGGTAACTTATCGAATCAATCACCGTCCGGGATTTTTCAAATCACAATAAACTGCTTAGTGAAGGCGACCCCGTGCCTCTGACGATTCTTCATACAAATTTTTTTGTATTGTCGCATACGAGCTCATCAATCTAGTCCCTGTCGTAATCGCCGAGTGTCTTTTACGCGTAAGACGTTTCAGACGTCGATCAGGGTGATGGAGCTGTTTTTCGATCGCTGACCATATAGCCTCACACTTGCGCTCAAACTACAAAGCTCTATCCGTGCACGTCAGCGAAGTTTTCGTACGTTAATCCGTTCATTCATTCGTCCATTACGATCGCGGCGAAAAGATGGATAGTGCGTTTTTCGCAACGGCTGAAAGTATCGCGAATTCATGCGTCTAGTTCGTCGACGTGATTGATGTCATCGATAAAGGATAGGGACATTTTTCACATAATTTGGAGTCAATTTCTTTATCGTCAGGTCTACCGGGTTAATATCCGGGCGAAGAAAAACACAGGTTCGATCGACGACCAGTTGCAGCGGCCGAATTTGTCCTATTCGCTGAGAGTTTGCAGTGTACAACAATAACGCTGACTGCGCTGGTCACGTGGCTGTCGAAATCGAACGCTCCGAGCGGAAAAAGTGGTATTCGTGCTTGAAATGTAAGGGACAACGGCCCATTGAAATCCCCGACGCAGCGTCCATGACTTATGTCTCATAGGGGCTTAGATACAATAGGAGAATAATGAAGGTGGTCCACTACAGACAGAGCACTCCCGAAGGCTTAGCTTCGCAAATTAAAAAGACTGAATGAACGATGGTACACGAAATCGGGTCCAGGGGGCATCGTTTTGCGCCATTTTTGATTCTGACTGATTGCTGCACTTGCTGTTGTCTCCGCACTTTTTTATATGGCTGAAAGTTTGCGAGCCCCCTGCGATAACCAAGTTGTTCCTTCGATAGCGACCAGATGGCGCGCGGCTCTATATTACATGTTTTTTGATTGATCGTCGGTTGGATTCAGGTGATGATAGAACGCAGACGGAACAGCATTACGGCTTGGAATGAGTGCCGCGTCAAATACTATGAAAAATTGCGACTCGCTGTCTCGATTCCGGCGTCCAGCTGGATCGATACAACATGTTGCACGCGCTTACAACCTGTGTACAAAAAGTCAAGGGTTCAAAGATTATCATTTCGTTAGGCATTATGAAAGCCACGTGAATATTTCGACAGGTGCTACACAAGGGGTATGCTAATTTCATGAAGGGTGCGACAGTCAAAAAAAACTCCAAACGAGTTTTGTGTCGAGAGGGCTTCTCATGTGTGCATTGTTCATGGCGCCCAAGTTATTTATAATTATTAGGGGTAGACTATTCGTAAGTCACTAGAATTTTAATGCCCCAGATGGAATAGATATTGTTCATTATATTATTACTGCATCCGTCCACAAGACAGTGCTCGAATAAAGCACCCGGGTTGCACATGACTTCCATCCCAATATTGTACTCAAGAAGAAATCGTTTTGATTTAAGATCAAACTGATTTTCTGCCACTTTTCTCATTTCAAAATGATTTCTTGAAATTAAATTTTTTATTGATAAATCATGCAAATTCCTCAACTTGTACGTTATCATCACAGACGTTTACATACGACTAAATCTTTCTGAAGTGATCACCCCCTCCCTTCGATCATTTTTTGCACTAAATTTAATGGATTTCACATATTTTGTTACAACTAGACGTAAGAAACATGTGAATTATTTTGTTCAAACGATCTTATTATTTCATATATTTAAAATGTTCAATTCTATCTTTCGTCTCGTTCAATTATGTAGTGGTTCAGTTTAATTAGTATTTCTAATTATATTCTTGCATGTTGCGGGTCGTGAACTCGAAGGTCGAATTTAAATGTCGCGATCGTCAAATGTTCATGTGAAAATGTCAATGATGAGAGGTTGGCCATGTCAGTCTGCTTCTGGGTGTGAATGAACGTGTGAATAAAATGGTTTGTTCGTTTTTTATAAAACTTGCGTGTTTTATTTCGGTTGTGCGGTGCGTAACAAAATACTATTTGAATATTTTACAGTCGCACTTCTAACCATTCATTCATCAAATTATTTAATATTACTATATTTATTTTGACAGGTTAAAATATATTTGTTTCTTAGTTAAAATAAAAAAATTAATACCATTTCATTAATGTAAATTTTTTCCTATGATCTATGGTAAAAAGTATGAGACAGTACAAACAATTTGTAAAAAAAATTTTGTACCCATTTTTTATTTTTGAAGTAAGTATATTTGCTTATGAGCAGCCATATACATCGGTCAGGACGAGTGCAGGTTTTCTGGAAATGATTTTCATGTAACACAACCTAATCAGACGAATGCATTTGTTTCAATCTCAATGAACTTTTTGGGCATTCTGGCTCGCGTCACTTACGTACATTCCATCATAATGTTCGTCATCGTGACAGTTCTCTGACCTGTAATATGAAGTTACAGGCTGTGCAACGGAAGCTTTGTTTAACATCTCCGGTTGAACTCTGTGAGTTCGGAGTTATGTTGCCTATATGTTATTCAATACGAAAGTTTCATTCCCGTCATGCGGGAACTATAAATATGCTCGTAAGTTGTGCATCACGCATATAAATCACTTTGCATGGTCAATTACAGGATTAATGTATTTACGAAGCTGAAAAAGTCCGCGTCATCGGTGTGAATTCATAAGCCGTCAAAATCTTGGTCATATTTGAAGTGTAAAAAGCCTCCTTAATACGAAAACTAATTCATTTTTTCTGTCGGATAACCGGTCGTGACATGGGAAGAGAAAATTTCTGCCCAAATGACCCTTCACGATTCTTGATATTGCGTCAAGTGACGTCATTCGTTGCGTAACCGATGAGACCATTAATTGCTGGATAATTGGAACGACGGTCCATGGCATCGCTCGTGGTAAATACATCTGGTAACGATCAGTTAATCTTTTAGATAGAGAATGAAGCTCGAGTCTTAAATTTATGTCGACGTCAATCGTTGTACCGTCAAAATATCTCGATTTCATATTTCAAATAACTCATTTTCGCAGGATTTTGTTTCTACGATTGCACGCGGATCTCCTTGGTTTTTGCCCGCATTTTAAAATGTTATCGCACACTGATTGTGGGTTGGAATTCAGGGCACAAATGTTCAATTACTCTGATAATTGGATTTGACATTCCAACGCTCTCCAACTAACGCAACGCTTAATGTGACGGCGACGTCATCGGCACGAGACACTGGCCAAAGTTAGTGCGAACTTTGCCGAGTAATGCAACTCGACTGTTGTTCTTGAATTTCTCCAAACTTGCTTACGTTAGCTTAAGATATGCTTTAGTTTTCGATCCTCTGCTCAGCGTACCAAGTGAACCAACGTTTACGTGATTTGTACGTTCGTTTGACGAATAGTTTGCATCATTCATGTGTACAGTTTGGCCACCAGACGAATTTTCCCGAATCAGAGATGCCAATAAAAATTCCGCCCTAAATTCAAAAGGTTAATTTCATCAGTCGCATACGTCTGGGGTACGAATATATGAAAAGGTTAAAAGAACTTGAATGCTAAAAATGTGTTGATGAATTAAATACAACCAATTATTATTTTTAACTGATTTCATTTTTTATTATTATCAAGTAAGATTAAAAGTACACGATTTCTTTGTCTGTCTGTTTACAATAATTTTTTTTTTTTCAAAAAACAAAAATATTATTCCAGTCGTTGATTCGTGTTAAGTAAACATTATTGCAATATCCGTTATAAGAGATGAATAATCGTGCGATTCGTTTGTTTGTATTCTGTTGGCGATTTTACGTTCAGGTAGCAGGGGATATTCTATGCGACACGATGTGTTAACAAATCGCACATTTAATTAGTCTGAGATTTTTTATGTATAAAGTTACAAGTAAGGCAGGTATACTAAAGTTCATATAGTCTATCGGTCGGTTCTTGCGCGATAAATTTCGTTTATCGAAACGACCCTGTTCAGTTCCAGTGCATAGGACCGAGCCGTAATGGATAACATACGTGCTCCTTCGATCTTTGAATTTACAGTTAGCGTACTTTAATTATATTCCAGGTCTCTTACGCCGGGTTAGGTTCAATGATCGAAAATTCATGCAATATAATATAATCAGATCAGTTACATAACTATCGTCTTGATACGCAATTAGATTTAATCTACACGATTGCTTAAATGATTCAATATTTTGATTTTATATATTGACACCATAGTCTCTACATTTCAAAAGTTCCATTTTAACAATAATAACCTAGAAAAAAAGTCTGATAAGACCTGGAAATCGACTTAATAAGAAAAAAAAATATGTAAACTGGAGAAAAATATAAACAAAAATATTAAAAAATTTTATCATAAGATTTTTGCCATTTTCTCATTGAATGGATAAAAATTAGCCTATAATAAATCAGTAAATCATAATGATGATTTATATGTTTTAACGTGATGCTGTCACGAACAAACAAACAAACGATTTTAAAAATTCTTTTTTTATATTTATACACGAGAATAGAATATTTCCGACTTTTTTACCAAGCGATGCAATCGAATTGTCGAACGTATAATTTCGTTGGTACACAATAGTTTAATTTCATCGGCGCAAAAAAGAACGCACTCAGAATGCATAACAAAACATGTTAAAATATAACAAATTGAATTGGAGCTTCTATCGCGGACTATAAATTGATACAGACTCGTTAAAATGGGCAAATGGGACATTTAGTTGCTGGTCAATAGCAGGCGAGTTTAATTTTCGTTTTTGCTCTCGTGTGCGAAATGCATTTAACAAAAACTGCGTGCAACAATGGCAAGACGCAGGTATTTATACTTGCTAATCGATGACATGGATCTCAGCCGGCTAGTGACGTCATTATGACCCGAATGTGCACGTACTCGGTTTGTGTACGACCAATTGGCCTCGGCGGTAATTTTCATTTCACGAAAAAAAAGGGCTGTGCGCTCGACTTGTCAATTTCTCATGTTGACTTGCGGTGCAAAACAAGTGGCGGGGAAAAATCACTCCGCTAAGTGGCTCTGCGAAATCTTGCCGGAAAACCTGGTGCGATTACGAATCGCTGGCAGGAATCAAGTTGTTTCTGGAGCTGTTTTCAACTGTGGAATGATAACATCGCGAACACTCAGCGCCGACCTAGTTCTGGTACTTCAAACTATGTCGCAGTAACATATGTCATAATCGTGTCGAAATTACCTCCATTCACACTTTGAGGTTGCATTTGACCATTGCCAATGCGACTGTCATAATTGATTTGAACGCGATCGTTCGGATAACCGCAGTGTCCTGAGGTACGACCGAATTTATTATCTCTGAGGAATTCAAACATCTGATTAATGCAAATCATTTTCGCATGTGTATTGCGAGAAAAATCGTTTTAATCGGGTTTAATTACACTCTCCCGTTATTAATTGATTAAAATTTTTTATTACATTTTTGAATGAAACAAACACTAAACTTTTATAAGTTCAAAAATATTTCAATAAATTTCGTTGACTGCCCCGCACGGACGAAAATATATTTTGAAAATAAAGATAAAATATATTTTTTGTATGGAAAATATATTCCGGAAATAAGTATAATATTTGGTTTATATTTTTTTCATAAATTTCATTAAATAAATTCATAAAATATAAAATAAAATATATTTTAGCGACTATATTTTCATCCGTGAGGGTGGCAATCTCTTGTTTTCTAATTTTTAACAAAAGTCTACTGATACGTCATAGGTATAAAAAGAAGGAAAAACACAACAGCGTGGCAATCTGCATCAGCTATTTCTCGCAAAGATGTGACAATATTATAATGCCGTTCCGTGAGAACAGGCTTTTGTGTTTCACCTTGTAACAGATGCGGGAGATCGCAATCGCTCAACCATACGTTACATAATACATACCGTTTCGTGAACCACTCGCGTCATAATGATCGAAAACGAGTTTTGAGTAATTGGCCGCCGGCGCGTCGTAACATGTATGTGACCGCTAAGTGGGTCTGAGACGCTCGCGCTGATTATCTCATTGGGACGTCTTTTATTGACAGTGCGTGACTGATGGTACGTCCAAGGTGGCCTTAAGGTCGACAGGAACCATTAAGTTCACAATCGATTTTTCGCATAATTAGGGCCTTTGATAACCATAATGCACTGTGAAAGATTATTTTTCAACTTGCAGCACGATGGCGGCTTTTACGATTCATTTTTATCTTTTATCATTGAGTCATCTAATTATGTTTTGCTAGCACACACAATAAAGCACGCGATAAATAACAGAGGAAAAAAGTGGTGTCGAGGTCTCTCTCGGAGAGTTCGTAGCGAAGTTTTTAATTTGCCATTGGATCGAGTACCAAGTATAGAAAGTATGTTTTCAGGTTTCAGGTGCGGATCGATACTGCACAACACACCTGTATGATTCATGCAAGTCGAAGCATTGGGTATGCGGTGTATTATTGATTGCGCAGATACTTCGAATTTGATTATAAAAATGCTAAACGCCAGAGAATGTACCCGGTATGTATTTTTTTTCTCGCAATGCAAACAAATGGCGTTTACATTATTGGAAAATCGACACCGCTAACTTTTGTATGTCACGGTATACACCACCGTCGAGGTGTTCCGTATCGATTTGGATCGTCAAAGTGCGCACACGGAGCACGATGTTGTCACGAACACGAAGAACAAGAAAAAGTCGAGAGCAGGTACATATATGATATAGCGTTCGGTCCTTTTATAAATTTTCAGGGCGAAAATTGCGTTACCTGAGGATGGAATGTCTTTGTCACGCGTGGAGCAAGGCAAATTTTTTGTATCCGAGAAAATTTTTTTGAAAACGCGCTGCATCTCATTTGCATGGCAATCTTTTGTGGAATGTGATTGTAAAATATGAGTAAGTAGCAGCGCACTTTGTCAGCGACGAACATTTTACGTTACCGTTGGACGCGTATTTTCATTTTTTTTTTCTTATCTTCATCCCCGTCCGGTAACGACAAAGTTTTGCCGTGATCAGGAACTCATACATTCGCAGAACGCGAGTATTTCTCTGATTTTTCCAGCTGTCGATTCCTTGGCTTTCCACCGGAACATAATAATGGTTCATTATTGGCTGCTGAAAAAAGAAGGAACAAACCTGTCGAGGGATAAAATCAAAAGGAAATCTTTCATCGACACTCTCCGTCGCAGCGCAAAAGTAATTGCTGCAACAATTTCGTGGCTTTCTTTCTTTGCAAGTTTCACAAGTGCGAAAGCACATGGAAATTGAAGCGAAATTTTGTTTTTAATGAGAAATTGTGCGATTTTGATTGTTCCTGAAGAAAAAAGCGAAACGACGTTTTGTGAACGGACGGAAACTCCTCGGAATCGCGTCGCAATCTGTCTTTGTATTATTCAGCACTAGAGAGGGAGAAGAAAAAAAAAATAAATTGTGTTTGTTTCATTAAATCTCAAATTGAATTCTTTGCGTTTCACGGCCAGTCGCCGCGCTGGGCTTGGCTGGGTATTCGCACAAAACGGCGTGGAATTCCTCATTCCACGAATAATGATACGGTTAACATTTTATGGGGGAACAAATTGTGCAAACATTATTTTTAATGATCTGATTAATTGTCAGCTTTTTCATCGAATTGTTCACAAATAACATCATTTACTTCGCCCGTAGATTATCCTCTTTTTCTTCTAATCATAATTCTCTTTGATATAAGAAATTGTTTGATCGGTCAAGAACCAATATTTGCCTATACTAAAACACATACAGTAGACAAGCAATTAAGGTCGAGAAAATTTATGAATAGCGGCGTAGTCAATGAGCAGTGTTGTGAGCACTATAATGAAGGATTGTAAGTAGCAGTCTAGGGGACGCTAAAAACGACGGGGGCAAGAAAATGGTTTAGCCGTCGTACTTTTTCACACGTCCCCGCCGCATATGCTTGGCAAGCCGGTTGTGCACTCACGATTGTACTTTAGGTAAAGCATACAATGCACTTAGCATGGCGTGCGTCGTTTCACGTTAGCGTCATCTCGGAGGGCTCTCGTCCTAGCTTGCCATTATCAGGCCAAAAAGTCGTAACAAAGAATGCCGCGAGAGCTTACGGCTCTTATCTTTGATTGTGTTGACGACTAAAATGAAAAGACAACCGGAGGAAGCCGGATTTTTGTTGTTTCCCATCGTTGCGAGAATCGGTCCTATTATCAATACTAGATAACGATGAGGCAACCGAAAAGCCTTTCTGTCGTTTACAATATAATTTATTAAATTGTGGTTTCTCTTTTTGTTACAGGTATGCGGTAAACGAGCCTGAGTCTCTGCGAATTAGTGGCGATGCACGCTGACTGTTCGTAAATATTATCATTACACTTTCAACTAAACCTGGCGCGCGGCTTCAGTCGAACAATTAATCCGCTTTTGATCGCAACGCCAGAACCAAAAATGCCTCGTTTGTTTGTAGAAGAAACTCCCTTTTTATGCCCATTTATTTTTACTTTTTTTTATGCCGCCTGTCACGTCTGGCGAACATTTTATAATTTTACTCTCCGTGCGCAATTTTATTGCGAACATATTTTTTATTGAGTGGGGAGGGGGGGGGGGGGGTAAAAAATAAATTACAGCGCGACCTTATTGGAAATGTTTCTTACTCGGGCGATAAATTTCGTTCCTTTCACGATTGGATAGTAAAAAATGTTCATACACTCTTTATGGGTATCAAAATGTGCTGCGAACATAAATTCTGCTCGTTACACCCACCGGTCATTCTAGATCAGTCATTTTTTTCTTGATATTACCAAATCGATTGTTATCAGCCAAACTGTCCTCCCTTTTTTTCTGTATTGTTATATCAAAAATTAAAATATTTTCCAACTAATTTTTCATCAGGAGTCATCCATTTTACAAATTGTTCAGAGCGTTTTGCATTAATTTGAAAATTGTTCACGTGGTTGCTTATCAGTTTGATAAGCAAATTTGATTACAATTCGAGTCATTCATTGGGAATGACAATCGTAAACGTAATAAGAAGCTACATGTGATACTGATACAATTTTGATGCACACGTTATGTTTAACGGCGCAACGTAGGCGTTGTTCGAGTCACGCATTAGTGAGAAAGTGTGACATTACGACAAGACATATGACGTACAGTCCATATGCGTATACCTGACACTCCGTGTATACACATCAGGCGAGAGAAACTCAATACTCAAATTTTCATCGTGTGTACCTTACAAATGAATAACAAATAAACATAATACAATTTGCGGCTCAACACGCACCATGGGAACTAAATTACTTTTTCGCCACATTTGCCCTTTACATTGAAAGATTGATGCTTATGCATTATTGTTATTCTATTGATAATTTAAATTTGAAAATGCATGCAGATAAACTAGAATCGTGTGGAAAAAATTTTTTTGAGGTGCTTGGAAAATTGAATAGTAATTTATAACGAACAAAAGGTTCGATAACGCGATACTAAATTTGAATTTGATCGTGTGTATACGCGATACGGCAGAATTTTATGCGCCTTTAACGGTTCGACAAAAAACTGGCAATGAAATGTTACGATTTAATTGTAGCAGACTCAGCGCGAAAATGTGTATCGATGTGGTGTATCCAACTTATTGGGTTACATGCAAAACAGCGAATATTTATTTATGACACGAGACGAATAATAAATCGCAGTGCGAAAGTGGTCGTGTCGGCCGATTATTTTATGGCTGTTTATTTTTTTACTTCTGACAATCTGTACACTATTTTTGAAACTCGCTTTTACACGATTGATCGTGTCGTTTATAATTCATTATACAATTTACAAAAATCAACTCGAACGAAATCTTTTTCATAATATATTTTATTCAATCCAAATTCTAGATGACTTCTACACACAGGATTGTAATTTTTTTCTTACGCTTGCCATAGTCCGTAATTGCCATAATTGCATTGCTTAAAGGCAACGCAAAAGTTTTTGTAAAAAAAACTCGCTGCAACGGGTTGCACGCTTTCATAAGGCGCAATTTCATTCGAAGCATCATCTGCGAGGTGAAATTAAAACACTTGGCGCGCGTCGAGAAGCTCGAGCAATTAATTAGTCCGTCCACTCTGCGTTTCCTAATCGGCGAATTGGGTTAGTTTCCTCTACGTTCGTCAATCAGGTCGAATCTATCGATCTCCCGGTTCAAGGAACCCGCCGCTGTTTATTGATACACTTGAGAGTTCCAGGGCTTGGCGTATATGGGTAGATTCACAAAAAGTTTACAATTTCAGTTCTACAACATTTCAATCAATAAACTCGGATATTCGTTAAGTTATATTATATATCAAAATGTTTGTTTTTATATATCGTACAAAAGCGTACCCGTGAAAAGAAACATGCGTGCAACATGCATGGATGCAAATATGCGACATCCCATTGGGGGAAAAAAATATATTTCACGTATATTTTATCCATTGAAAATAAATGCGTATATATTCTACATATATTTCATGTATACATTATTTGTAAAATGAAAATAAATTCTATAAATTGTCATATAAATTTTATCTGAAAAATATAGTATATAATAATAATTATAATAATAATAAAATAAACTAAAACATTTGGACGTTGTTAGCCACACTACTGTTTATGCATACACATGTACACGACTGTAAACATACACCTGCATGTATACTTACATACGTATAGATACAAAAACGAGAGTGCGGCTAGCCGCTGCCAAAAAAATACATGTGGAATATATTTGTAAATATATTTTTGCCCTAATGGGATTCATATAACATGTATGCAACTCTGATATAATAAATATATCATGCATGTTGCATGTATGTAATTCGAATGGCGAGATGCCTGTTGCACTGAGGTATCATGCATGTCCGGAATGCATGATGCATGCATGACATGCATGCTTAAATCGAACATGTAACACACATGTGTGTGACATATATTATATATATTACATTTATTTCACACCTACATTGGATTCGTTTTACATTCATTTAACATTTATGTGAGACACTATTTAATTTTGAGGGGACACGACACTACAGAAATTAAGTGGTATTATGAGGTCTCGTATTAAATTTCAATATATTTTTCTTCTTAAAAATCACAACACTTAAATGAAAAAATTCGTTCATTAACAGAGCATTTCAAATGACAACAATATTATTTCGTTACTGAATATTTTGAATTGTTACAATCAAATATTTTGTATAGTCTCATTAAAATTAACCTCCGCCTTATGAAAACCCACAGGGACGAATATATGTCAAATTTATATTTATTATATAAATATAATATATTTTTTCGGTAAAATTTATATTAATTTTAAAAATTATATTATATATTAATTATAATACGAACTTATATTTATTTTTTGATCAGTGAATACGGAAAGATTATGAAATGTTAAGAATCAGCATGGGTTTACCACAAGAAATTTCTTATTTGAATTTATATAAAGAATTTGATAAATCTCTATAACGTCGCGGGATAAAAATTTTTTCTAATTACCAGGTTAACTGGTCTCTCACTATTTTGATTTAAACTTTTTATGAATATCTATACAACATTCTCAGAACAATTTTTTCAGGAATTCATTTTAATATTAACTCAGTTTTAACGATAAAAATTACATACATAGCTTAGGTGATTACAAAATTTTTTTAAACTTCATTTGGTTTAAAAACATTCATAAATAGTTTTTTAGACCTTAGTACGAATAAAAAAACAAACAGAACTGCTTATTTGCACAAGAATATAATAGAATCCGCAGATAAAATATTGTTCGAATGAATTCAAATTTTCTTAGGATTTAAAGGATATTGTACAGTTTTTGTGAATTCACCAATATATGCATCACGCGTTCACGCCACAAGATACGTTTTTGCTACTTTATACCAACCTGGTGATAACATTTTGTGGCAGATGTTTGTGTCGTATCAGTACACCTTCAACAAGTAACTCGGTTCATTTTATTCTGTTCTTTCACAAAAGATTTTTTTTCATAATGGATTATATCTGTTTGCAGAGAAAACTGTGTAATCATGATTTTTTTTTAAATGAGAGAGTTTTTATGTAATCCTTATTATGAAAATTCAAAAAATGTACAATCAAAATAAATAATAATTGTACAGATGAATGCATCTACCTTGCTGATCGTTTGGAATCCGAAAAACTTTTTATATCCGGTTCTAGAAAAAACGTGGTTGAACTTGCCTTAGGCTGTATAAATGATGGAACATGGACTCACTATCGAGCTATTATATTACGTGATTCTGAACTTGCGAGAGACCGTTCGTATATTGATTTTTTTTCCATCGCAAGATTTTTGCCAATTGTCAGCCGTGCTTAATGAGAAGGCTGCTATTCAATTATGAATGGCTTACGAAGGTAACGTTATTAATCATTGACAGTTCATTTCCGGAGGTTATTTGGCCGCAGCATCAAGAAGTAAAATGCTACCAGGCTGGCACAGCTCAGCGGATGCTTTATTGAGGCGCTGCGAATTATGAAAATAGATGACAGCCGGAGGATTTGCGTGAGTCCACTCTCGGGAGTGCAGTTTCAATTAATCTGCAGTGGATTTGACCGTTCGGACGCCGACCTGTCTGAGTCGTAAATCTGTCTCAGTCACAGGGGGTGTTGTTCAATTATGAAAAAACATATTAAAACTGATCGAAAGAAAATTGGAGTTATTGCTCTCACGACTCATTGCAATTTTGGTGCAACGATCAAATAAAGCATCTCCGCCTCTTCAGTGCATCCTTCCTAAAATCGATTGAACTTTACTTTTTTTTGTATTTACTTTACCTGCAAAATTAATTGCACCAATTTTTCAGATTTCATTGACATTTTAAGATGTTTGAATAGTTCAATAATTGTTTATTTCATTTTCATTCGTTGAATTATTATTACCTAATTTAGCCAACAATAATTACTATTATTGAATGATCAAAGCAGTTGAGTTTCTATTAAAGTAATACCAAGTTTCTTTATGCTAAAAAATTGATGCTCAAATTGAATTACGGTTTTTACAACAGAGAAATTTTGTAACACCCAATTAACGAGCGTTTAAAATTTATCAGAGAAAGCAACACTTTGTAACCAATGGAAATATTTTTACATTACATTATTTCATTTCAAATAAGTTCAAATAAATTTGTTGGACGAACAGGAGAAAAAGTCAAAGAGCTAAACAGGAGTTCTTGGAAAACTATTCGAATACACTGTAATGAAACCAACCAATTTGGAACAATTAATGATAACGACATTCCAAGCTAAAATGCAATCATACAAGCTGTTCAATTACAATTCATCAAATTCCTTCCGAGGGTGATACTCAGAGTAATTCAAAGCGCCAAGCTACGCAAATTAAAATATTCTAAATTTAATGAAAGATCGAATCTAAAATTTCAAAACCGGGATCGACTTTATCGATAAAATCAAAATAAAGAATACGGTATGGCAGGCAAAATACAGAACTCTTAGAGCTGAGAATGAAAGCAAACGTCGGATGGCAGACGCTGCTATTCGAATTTAGATTTGAAGTAGAAACGAAAATAAATCAAACACGATGACGAATACGATAAGAATCTTATCTGAATAAAACGATTAAACCTTTTACCATTTTTAAATTTCTATGAATCAAGAATCAAAAGTACTCAACAAAATTTATTTATAAAATAAATTAAATTAGCGATTCACAAACCGAACATTGAATTTAGAAAAAAACCCGAACAAATATTGATTGAATTGAATTAAATTGAATGTTGATTTAAGATAATCAGGCTGTTACACTTTACCCCGTGTGCCACTAATTACCCCAGGTGACCCTAATATGAAGACACTTCTTTTGAAAGTGATATGACTACCACCTTCAAATTCCGTTTTGAAAATATATAATTCAGATGCGACATGTTTTGTTTCGAACAAAGAAAATGCCAAATTCATTTTTGCAGCAGAGCTTTTCATTCATTTGGAATAACGTATATTTGGAGATGAAGATCGTCGCAAAATGTCAACGAGTGAATAGCTTTCGTAGTTTCGTCTCGGCTCGAGCCGGACGTTTTCCACGTTATTAAACTCGAATATGAATACACACGAGCGATAAACCGAATGCCGATTGTTGGCAAGCGAGCCGGCTCCGCAATGCAGCATACAACGTCTTAACAAGGGGGGCAGATTGCCTCAGTCAACTGATAATAATCACTTATCGATTGATTTTTGCAAGCCTTCTATATATTCTATGACATTCGGCTATCGACCGAGATTCCGGAACTAATCCGCGTAGAAAAAAAAATGTGGAAAATTCTATTGGATGAAGAGTGGGCCACAGACTCAGAATATAAAACGAGTGGGCCAATCGATGGAACAGTTTTTTCATAAAAATATTTACCTACTGCATACTGTGTACCACGACTTCACTGGCACCCGATTTTTCGTGCACAATAAATGCTGGCACGCACTGAAAGAAAGTGGCCAGCACTGTCAATAGGATCGTCACAGAATTTCTGCAATAAATTTATTTCTTCGGTTGATGAAAAATTGCTCAAAATGTGGAACGAGTAACAGAATAATAAAATCCTGATAATTCAACGGGGTTTCCGACTTTTTTTTCCCCGACAAGAATTTTTGGATTTGACTCGTGGCTGAAATTGAATTAGAGCATCAAACGTTAATCTTCGGAAATCAGGGTTACAAAAAAAGCAAACAGTCGGCTCCGATACCTGCAACGAGCAAGTCAGATAACTACATTTCATTTGCCATCAGCGTTGAAGGCTTTTTTTCGAATTGCACTAGAAGTGCTTGCAAAGTGCTTTCTCCTTGAGTTATCGAATGCCACGGAGGTACAGTACAGTCGTCCTGTTTTAAAGTAAAAAGTGGAAGAAAAAAGAAGCTGGGGCTTGGAAAAAAAGTTGAGAATAAAAGTTTTCCTACGGAAAAAAGGGCTTGTTATCGAACACGAGTTCGAACACTAATGAAGAATATGAAAAGCGTGTACTTTTCGTTTTTCGTTGGTGATATAGGAATTTTTCGCCGCGATGTTTTCCTTGTTTGCTTTTTTTCTCAAGATATGTGACGAGTCGAATCAAGCGTGTCAGTGAGACAACCTTTTAGCCTTCTTCCGTTTGTTCTGTAGATGCAAATGGACCGCCGTAAGCCTGTTGCACTTGTCAGGCTATCTTCCACAAGTTTGCAATCCAATTACGTTTTCTTTGGAGTCACAATTTCTATTCTCAAACTCCATTGAAAAATGTGGATGTGATTTTTTTTATCGACGGCGATCGATTTTGGAGCAAAAGTCAACGAGCTGTATCTTGTCAATTATCAATGTGGCCTTAAGCAAAGTACATAATTTTAGGTCAACGCACGTAAAATAATGAATCGAACTCAATCGTTTTCTTATCTGCTGCAATTTTTGTATATTCTCTTCCACGCTTCTTTTCCTGAGATGAAAATTCCCAGATATGTCTGAAGATAAGAAATATTTTGAGTAATCTTGGTTTGTTTATGAATTTCACATCAAGTGAGTTTTATCAGTTACAAGAATTTGGAACTTGCGCAGGCTTTTTTTTTTTAAATTTTGAATTAATTGATTGAAAATCAAAAAAATGTTGAATAATAATTTTTTAAAAAATTAAAATATATTGTTTTATATTGTATATCATGCAATACTAAGTGAGACATGAAACTTTCGTATTCAATTTAATTTGATTTGAAAGATTTCATGTACACTGAAAAAAAATGCTACCTCGAATCAAGTATATTTAACTCAAAACGAGTTGACAAAAGTAAAAATAAACTTCATTCAAGTGAAATATACTTAATTTAAGTAGATTTTCACAAGTATATTATGTACTTGATGACAGTGTGATATTTTTGTTCAGTGTACAATTTTATCATGAAAAAGTGGAAACAAAAGAGAGTACACAAAGCTATGTCGATGCAAAAAATTTTGTCAGAAAATTTAATCAGTTTGTGCATTTTTTATTTCCACGAAGTAAACAGTATATAAAAAAAAGTTGTACTAATTTTAATTAATTCATTATCGTATTATTTGAAAATGTTATAAAGCAAATGTATATATAGCTGTTTTGTTTGTTCAATAGGCGCCGTAATTGAAGCATCAGACACCCATACTTTCAGCCAAGCGATGAAACGCGTAATTAATTAAACGATTGGTACAGAAATCATTTTTTTTATGATTTCATCCTTTTCTGCTCTATCGGATATAAACATTAATTGAATAAAAAAACATTCTTCCAACGTTATACATGAATCCTAACTCGACGATGGGTTCATAAAATTTTGTAACGCAGCAATTTGCAGCCGTTGAACTCGTCGCGTCAGTTATGAAAGTAAGAGCGTGTTGAAAGTTATCGCGTCGACGAAAAATGTTGCGTCGGAATAAATAAAAGTTAACGAGGATGGCACGCAGACGTGAGGAAGTCCAAGTTCCCGTTTCCGCAGCCGTTGCCTCCTCCTGGTTTTTGAGCCGGCGACGTATCAAGGGGTTCAGTTTAATCGAATCTGGCCTCGAGTGCGAAGAAATAGCTCGGCTGAATAACGAGGACGTGCCTAAGAGACTACTGCTTCGCGACAGTAATTTGGGAAATAGAGGGTGCCCAGTGTGGGACCGTTCGCCGAGTGCTCGAATGCGAGTCGTGCAATCGAGAACCGCAGATACGATGTCGTTTCTGTGCAAACGACAGATCGGAATCATCCTCTACGCGCCACTTTTATTTCTTTCGATTATTTCTTCACTTTACTTCCGTCGTTTGATGGTTAACGATATCCTCCCTGTAATCTTACACATACATTTTCAAACCGTTTTTTTTTCTCCCTCTCCCAAACCATACAAAATTCAATTTAAAATTTACGTCCAATTAAAACCTCCCAATTGGATTTCATAACTAATCATTCAGATTCGATTTTGAACGAGTGCTCCGATTCCTTTATGGTATGAATTTTATCGAAATTAATGAGTGGTTTTCATTTGCACTGATCAAAAAGATTTATCTTCATATACTGTTACGAAATCATTTGATTATTATAGTTGAAATTAATTTCATCCTCGAATTTTGAAGGACTTTTTTTGTCCCTCGGAGCTTGAATGAAACTCATTCGAAAGTAACTATTTTTCAGATGATGTTTGACTTGTCCGACCTTGCGTGATCTCAATGAGAACGGCCTTCGACTTTTTGTTCTGTATTCGACTGATACAATGGAAACACTTGTGAATTGCAGTTTCACGTAACGTGTGTTGTTTGTGATAAATTTCGTGATCGAAACTTCAAGGCGGAAAGCGCTTTCAGCTAGCCGGGCGTTATTATTTGAAAATGGAACCATAAGCGGCTTACGCGCTTTCGCCTGTCACGTTATTACGTATACTTGAGATTAGATATCCGCACGCTCCTGTATCCTGAAGTTAATAAACTGCACACTTGTTCGATCGAGCGTACGTACACAAGTTCTCTGTCACTCGCGCCAAGTCGTCGCCGATTATCCATGCGCAAAGAGAGAACAAATTGATTTGTACTCGGCAAATATAACTTGTCTGTCATTAATTTTAGCTCGAGTGGCTATTCCTAATAACCGACTTTCCGAGCGCTATTTTGACGTTGTAATAGATTTGTAAATAACGCTCGCGATTATTTATTCAGCGCTACACTCGAATATTGCGCAAAATTAAACATTTAGAATGCACACCATTGTTCGTTAATGTCACAAATGAAAAGACTAATCTTAGGCGTGTTGTTCTTTGCGAACTGAAATATTTGTCTTATTAACCGGAAACTGATTTTTGTTTTGATAGATCGACGTGATAGAAAACGAGGTTAAATTTTTTTTTTGACGTTTATTTTGGATAGTCGACCTTAGAATGTTGGCCACGGAATAATGATAGGTCAAAAATAGGTCTAAAATTTCGACTCGAGAATTTGATCCTAGTGAGTTTTTTGTTTGTTTTTCTCGCTGTTCCATTATAATTTAATCCAAAACATGAAAAAAATAGAAAATATATCTGTGAAAAGGTTTCGACCTTTGGAAAATGAGTCACCTCCAAATATTGATTTTAATATTCCTTTTTCAATGTGGAATGTCACAATCACATTCATTAGCACAGTATACCATTTTGCACCAAAACTGCGTTTGAAAATTTTTTCTCAATTTGGAGTTCAGAAAGTTTGCATGAAATTTGATTAAAAGTCCTTCGTTAAAAATCAAAAGCATTTTGTTTACGGACTGTAATTCCAAACAGAAATGTTATTCTAGTTTTTTTTTTGTTTGATGAACCTTGATGGAGAGCAGTGTTTATTCTCGTCTTGACATCTGTAATGAAAAAGTCATACGGGACGTCAGTATAAGATCACGTCAATCGGAATTCCAAGGTCCGGAGCAGGAGTAACAGGGAAATTAAAATTGTTACATTACATTGGCATTCTAATTGACAAACTAAAATGACAAACCTAATTCGTTAATGTTACAGTTTTATTGACATTGCGATTAAAAGTGTGATGCAGAGGAAAAGGGGGGAACCAACATCTGCAATAGAAATAGCAAATATTTATAATGTCAAAAATATGTGCGACACTTCTGCCTATACATTTTAGTCGAGTGTTTATATAGTACACACACGAAATCGGTTTGAGTTGACATTAATAATGTTGTTGATTCATCGCATCCCCCCGAGATGTGTTCGCAAATACGAACTGTTCTGCATAGCCGTAGAGAGTTCTCATTTAAGTTTCGCGAAGCGGCCTCCTTCGCAAGCAAATAGGTCTGTCCAGTCGCGTGACAGGCGCGACAGTTTTATGCGCGGAAATTGTCGCTGCAAGATGAATCACATAGCCAAGGAGCTTCGCATGCAAATATGCGGATTGCAGAGACGACTCGAACGTCTGTGCCAGACGCTTGTAAAAGGTCGGACACGTTGTAGCTTTCTGGAATCGTTTGCTAAAATTAAACAATCTTATTGTGGCGTCTCTCAGGATATAAATCGAACTGACACCAAAACACCGAACCACTTGTTACGCGCTCCATGTTTGGTTGTAATTACATCTGCTAGAGGATCCTGAAAAGGAAAAAGTCATCCAATCCGTAATTAAAATCGAGGAAATGCTCAAGGACGGGTTGCGCAGTCGGTTCGATTTCAAAAGAGATTCCCGAATTCAGAGTTTTTAAGGAATCGCAAACATACTGCCGATAAGACTTTTTTGTTACCTCGAATGCAAATTGCGTCATTATGCAAATCGCGCATCTCATGATTCATCCGTAGTAAACAAGTCGAGCAGAGGAGAGGGGAAGGAATGAATGAAGATAAAAACGTTCCGAGAGTGTCCATTGATTAACGTATGAGTAATTGGTGATACATACTTAATCACACTGAATTATATTTAGATGCAGTCACGCGTCATGTGATGATGAGAAAAATGAAAACAAGTTTTCGGTTCGGTTATGTAAGCACGATTCAAGACATCCTATATAAATACTACAGGTGTAGAGTAATCCTTAAATTGCCATCGACATATAATTACTCATCGTCAAATTATCACATCATGTCACAACTAAATGGTGTGCTGCTTTATTAACTGTAAAACTGTTGATTAATATTTCATAGTCGAAATTGCTCGGTCGGTTAATAGAAATGTCGTAAAATGATGGATGACTTTCAATCAAGTTTCCAAAAGTTAATTAAAATAACATTAATCTGGAATAGTATTCAATTGAGGAGTCTTTTTTTTACTTAAAAAGATCATTGTTTATAATTTTTTCATGGTTTTACTTACTAGAAATATTAGACCTCCATACTCGTGAACCAGCACGTTTGCCCAATGTTACAAACTATATTTTTCGTAACCCCCTGCCCCGAAAGAGTGCAAACTTCAGTTCTTGAAAAAGGGACGAAAAAACTACACTGAGAAAATAGTTTCAAATACTGAACTGTCCATACAAAAATATCCAAGTCACCAATTTGTGATGACATTTCAATATAAAAATTGCAATTTTTATAAAAATTAGAATGAAATTCAGTAAATTTCATTGAGTCATTTTCAGATTTTCATTGGAACATTTTTTTCTCCATGTAGTTTTGGAAGAGTGGGTAGATTTCAAAAAGTCAGATGAAAGTTGTCACTTTCGGAGCAGGCGTTCAGTACTTCTTGTATTTCAGTACTTTAGTATTTGAATTCTTTTTCTTTTGATTTTTCAGGTGAGTTATCGAGTTGTTGAAATTCATCATCCATCGATGAGTCAGACGAGAAAATATTTTTAAAACATCTCTCAAACTTATCCGACAAATTGTGTGCCGTGAGTAATACTTTAGCAATTTTTTTATGTAAAGAACGAATATGCTAGAACATTGGTGCACGTGGTTAAAAAACGTGTAGAATTTACGACATAATCCTCGCTGATTAACGGTGAATAGAAAAAGAGCCAAAAGTGACAAATTGGTGGGGCGCATAAACGGTAGGAGAGAAGTAGAATATTAATGGTTGCGTTGCTAGTGTCAACAAGCGGCCTTATACGTACTCTCATCAGCGCATAGAATTCACCGACACGTCCGTTTCCTTTCTAAAAATGGAAATTGTGTCAGCGCGCACTGACTGTTTGCGCGAGCGCAAGAGCTCGCGTGAGTTGCTCTACGTAACGTGCAAACGAAGTAACAGGTAGAACGTAAAGGAGAGGTGTTGACTCTTGGGTACGATATGCGATATAGTCGACGTCTTTTCATCGAGACACACCGGACGATGCTGCAAATGAAGCCGTCGTCATTTGCATTTTTATTGGCAAAGTACAAAACGAATATTTGTCTACTTTAAAGCAGATACCAATGAAAGCAGGAAAAATAATTTTTAAAAAGATGCTGCACGTTGAACTGCACTTTTTTCAACAAACAGGATTGATGAAACTTTTGATGAATTGCATATCCTCGATACCATCAATGTAAGATGAGTTTTCAAAAATGGAAAAAAGATGATCCTTAAAATTATGATCGTGAAGAAGTCTTTATTTGTTGTTTTCTGACACTCGATTGTAAACAAATTAGCTATTCCATATAAAAGAACAGCTGCTATTTTTCAGTTTAAATTATTCGAAAAAAAAAAAAAATCCATATTTTTCTAAAATTTGAGGATGGGGTCCACCCTCAAATAAAACAAATAAACTATCTATAGATATAGTTGAACCAACAAACGTTTTCACAACCTCAAAAGAAATATTAGCATAGCTTATTTTTTCCGTTAATAATAAAAATTTTCCCGCATGGGTGCTAATTTGTTGTGTGAGTAAATACGCTTGTTAATGCGACAACATGGGTCGAAAAATGATGATTCTGTTCGTTGCGTCGTGTGAATGTAATTCGCGTGAACGTATTGATTATATGAAATTTTGTAGCACAATGTCACATTATGTGTCGAGCGTTCTCGCAGACGCAATTTTACGCATGACCAAGTATAACTAAGTATACCTTCGATTTCACGATAAGTTTGCTTAGAAAAATGTGTATATCAATGTATAGATTTTCGAAGTGAATTAACAGTGTCCGAACGACAATTACTGCTAATTTGCTGTCATCATAGACACTCTATTATATGTACAGCGTACATTCTATTATATGATCATGAGCCGTCCGATGAATAAGGACGGAATGAGAAATTAAAAACAAAGCTGTTTTCATATAATCCCGTCATTAAAATCTAGTTTTTTTCATTCGTTATGCTGTTGCGTCAACAAGCTGTTTTTTTTATTATTATTTCAAATTCGAATTCTTATATTAACAAAAAAAAATTATATAGGGTGTAACATAAGAATGTATCGGGATTGAAATGAGATATACTTTAAAGAATTCGTGGGAAATTGGTGGGAATAATGTTTTCAATGCCCAAAACCTTCATGCAAAATCCCAGGTGGATATTTAATGCGTATCAAGATTTTAACAAGGTTAAAAATCAAACATTCTTAAACTCTTCATTTTGAAAGTGAAGATTTTTTTCAACTTTAACGCAAAAATCAAAGATTGATTTTAAACGAAATCTATTATTATAACTTTGTTCGGAATTCTTTAAAGTATATCTCATTTCTGTCCCAATATAAACTTATGTTACACCCTGTATATGCAAATGAAATTGTTTGTTTGTTCGTAATGTTTTCGCGTTTTTACGAATAATGAACGGAATAAATTTTCTTCACATTAGGCATGCTCTACGATATCTCTAAAGCAGGCAGGTTTAGATTTTTTCTAATCAACTTAATTTCCAACCGAAAGAAAACAAAACAAACAAACAATATTTTTTGAATAACAAACGTTTTTTAAATTAAATTAAATAAATTTCTCAGTTGATTTAAAGGGTTAATCTTTTAATGCGGTTAATCTTTTAATGAACACACAAATTTATCAGCCAGTACAAAAATAAAAATAAAATATAGCAATGTAAATAAATGAATGTACTAACAAAAAAAAAAGTTTTTCATTACCATGAAATTTATATATGCCAATCCATTTTGCAACGATATTCATTCAGACTACATAATTACATCCGCCCAGAGAACCGCGCGCGATCCTTTTCATTGAGTTTAAATGAAATCGAAAGTTACACGACTTTGTTCCAGGATGAAACTGATCGAGCTCGTTTCAAATGAATTGAAAAAGAATCAGTCCGAATCAGAAATACATACACGGGTAAATGTTTTTGTGCGTTTTCAGCACACAGCATAAATATAAACGAATACAAAAATAATTTGCTGCAGTGGCCGCGTTGATTCCTCTCGGGTTATAAATTAAGTTTAAGCCGATGGGAGTGTAAAAAGAGTGCGGCGGGGTATAAATTTGATTTTAAGTTTAAGACCATTTGTTCAAGTTTCTAGTCATGTTAGAATATTTACGCGATAAACTCTGTTTTGCTTATATTTTTCAATGCCAAAGGAAATGAAAATCGCATAGCTCTTAAATTACGCTCGCACAAACCAGGAAGAAAATTCTTTTGCCGGTCTGCCATAGGAACTTGTTTTGACCCGATTTTTAAAATTCCTGCGAGTTAATAGATAGTGCGACCTTCGTGATTACACTGCGTGCGTCTAGAACAGCATTCGCGCTTAAGAGAAACGAAAAGAAGCGAGAAAATTGCTACGAGTGAGTGGCAATTACGTAATGAGTTGTAACAAGTCGTGCGTCAAGTCGGCGTTTCGGTATGCCCCGGTGCGTCCACGTCAATAAGAACAATAAGAAAAACTCGCCGCGTGATGTTGAATCGTAGGATGGCAAAACGAAGGGCAAAACTGCATCTAACGGATCGTTGCGGATAATGCACAGCGCGGGATAAATCAAGTGTCAGACAATTCCATTAACAGTCCGAGAGCTCGATCACATCGTACTAATTTGGTTTTTGACCGCAACACTTGTCACTCAAAATTAGCACGATGCAAAAAAGACAGTTGGATTACTGTCGAATACCATTCGTGTATATTGTACGATGAATATATGCAAAGTAGGAACAGAATACCTTCATTCACATTCTAAAAAAATGCAAATGGCAAGCAGTAGACAGTCTTTGAATAAGACGGATTCAGTCAGACTTTATCAGCAGGTTGACTAGGAAAGACTAGAGCAGGCCAGACTAAACCTCATTAGGCTAGACTGGACTGGATTAGACCAGACTAGACATAATATTGTTTACCAAATATGGGCGAATGTTAGCTGGGCCTATGGAGGGCCAAGATTGTAACCATGCCCGTCAAATAAGATTTAATTAAACTTTCATTATTGTTATAAAAATAATTGTTTTATCTTTTTTCCAATTTTCTATCTCTTTAATTAAATGAAGAAATAATCATTGAGTTAATATTTTTTTAATTTTGTTTGAAATTAACTTTTTTCGATTACTTTTGAGAAAAAAAGCTCATGAAAAAAAAGTTAATGCTCTTTTGGTAGAAGAGATATTACGGTTGAAAAAAATTATTTCTCTTGTTGCGAAAAAAGAAAATCGTTCGTAAGCTGTATTTTCTACCTCGAAATCACAGAGCCTATCGACTGGAAACATTAGATATTAACAAAAATCTTGTGACATTATTTCGTCAGAGCTGCTTCTATTAAATGTAAAATAATACCATTTCATCTTCTATTTAAATAGAACTCACTGAAGCGTCTCGTTTTCGAGAGCTTACTTACAATTGCTGATTTAATATCGTGATGTAATATAAATGACGATTAAATTTCGCCTTAGTTTTTCATTTATAGATTTTTTTCTTTCTTGATACTTGGAGGACAGACGTTTCGCAAGGTCTGCCAAGTAACAGCTTTAAGCCGTAACGTGGGAGCGCGCTCTCTTTTCTCTCTTTTTTTTATCTCTTCTTCGACTGGAAACGTGCGAGAAATCATGCGCTATAAAATGAGAACGGTTCCTTATCAAAACGTAATTTTGTCATTTGCATAAAAGCGCGAAGGAGCTTGGAGAAAAAAGTGGAACTAAGAAGGAAATATATTCATAAATTGCCACGCCGGCTCAATTAAAAGCTACAGATCTACCCTGCCTAGGCTTTGAGCAGTTAAATGGAAAAAGCCACTGACCGTCGTGGCGGCTGCATTTGAATTTCTAAACTGAACGAGCGAAATTCAATTAAGCTGCAGAGAATTCCCTTGTGCAAATGCGGCGGACCGCTCTAGCACCCTTGGGCCGGCTAAGTTTTTTTACGCGTTCCTCCGAAAGCCTCTCAAGAATCTACTCTACTATCTGTGCCAGTTCGCAAAATCAGTCAATGATAGTAAACAACGTAGAATCAATGAAACGAAATCGGGTCATGCAAGGTCTTCTTTCTCGGGGGCTACAGGTGCTTCGCATTTCTGCAGCCCCATTTCTCGCGTAACAATGAGATCCGCAGATTGTGCCTGATTAGCTGTGAATTTCCTTTACAGAGTCGAAGCTTCACATCGAAGCTTTTTTAAATTAGAGATCAACGAGATCGTTCGAGGGACGCTTCATCAACGCTAAAAATTCTAACAAACCGCGTGGTCTTGGAATTAGGCTCACATTAAGTAGCACCAGGTCACGGAAATGTTGGCATCAGTTCAAGAACGCGCCGCTCGTTAACGCGTTCACTCAACAATCTTACAAATAAAATATGCAGGTAATGATCCTGGTCTAATCATCAGCTGGATGTCATGATCGCTTTTCGTCATAACATTTAGTTTCTTGTCCTGTCTTGTATTGAATGAAGAATTACGAAAAAATTACGAAAAATTACGATCATCGAAGTAAATAATCTATTTTTGATAAAAAATGAAAATATTTACGCTGACAAATATAATTTTTTATTTATTGAATAGTAGTTGGATGGAAAATTTTTGAACAACTGAAATGATTTCTTTTGATGGTTGAAAATCAGATTTTTAGAAGATGTCAAATTGTGTTTATAGGTGAGAAAGTTATGATTTGGACCAAAAGAGAGGACGTGTGATGTGAACAGTTGTATCTCGCTCAGGTGACGCGCAAGCGTGCAACTGGAATTGCATCGTAGGTGTAGTTCTGTACATAAACATACCGGAAGATCCATTCATATATGGACCGAGGGAACCCGAGTGAATGTTCGTGTATTCAATCTAATGCTAACTGAAATAAACGCTCTCGTAACATACATTGCTGCACAGTGTAACTGGTCGGGATAAAACGCTCGTAAACGAGCATTTAATTATATAATCGTACACTAATGAAAAATCGTTTTCCGTCAAAGCATTCAATTGTTTGTTTCCTATACTGTACATTTGATAAATAATTATTATTGACTTGAAATCAAGAATTCTATCAAATTTGAATACACATTTTTCAACTAGAGACAATTTTTTTTCTAAATATGATGAATGGACTTATAAAATAAGCATAATAAGCGCAAAAATAAAAGAATGTGAGATTGTTTTGTTACAGAGAAATCAATATTGTTTGATTGTCTTAAAAGAATCATATTTTCCTTTGTTTCGATCTCGCTGATGGAAAAGACAAATATCGAAAGGACAACGAGATTGCTAGATAAAAAGCCGAGATCCGGACACGTTTGCGCTCGGGCAGCAAGTTCATTAGAGCAGCCGATAAATTTGAGCGTCGGATCAATTGAGTCTGAGTGGTGGAGAGGGCAAGTGTACTGGACTTCGTTAAGGACGCTATAGAGTCAATGAAGGTCCTCAAAAAACCCGATCCAACAACAGCGAAATTGCTAAATAGAAGCCCTTGGTGCGGGTAAACGCCAGCCACCTTCTTGATTTCGCCCTGGCACTCGCTTTGATAGCAACACCCCGTCCGCCTTGCCGTCGCACCGCAACCGGATACTTTGTCATGCAGATTCTACTATAATCGTTCTTCCCCTCCCATGTTTATTCCGGCATTCATCTTGGACCGAACCCTCCGCAGTCACAAATACCAACGTTAAGGAATACTCTAAATTGATTATCGCTCATTGTTATACTGACAAACAATGTAAAGTGATATGTCGCGAAACCTGGAAAATTGATTGATACAATTTTACAAACTCTAATAATGCGGTTGAAAGGGATACGTGCACGTGAAAATCTAGCACCGTGGTTGGGAAAATATGGCAGCTCCGCAACTGAGAACAAGTTCTTCATTAAGCTAGAATAGTTCAAAAGCGCCAAGATGGTGTATAATCTGTTTATATAACAAATATATTTATTTATTTCAAAAAATGACGTCTCCGATAAACCAGTTTGGCTGATTACAAAATTTAGTATACAAATAATTTGATGACCTAAGTCAATATTGCACACGTAACAAGAAAGGCAAAATACAGACAAGTTGTCTAAAAATAAAAATAATAAATATAAAAAGAGTAATCAATCTGATAATCATACTGTGATTTTATAAATTTTATATAAAATACAAATACATTGTTTGTTTATATTTAAGGTTCATTTTGTCGTGCTTTCAGAATTTATTTTCCATTCACGGGCACATGGGAGTTTTTTCATGGGAATTTTCACGTGGGAGGTTTTTGTTCGAAAAACTATGTTGGTTGTTAATCTTGAACTTAAGCTCTCCTTCTCTAGGAGTCACAAATGAAATTAATTAATAAATAATAACGCTGTCGTGTTTCTTGAATAACTCAGAAATGACGGCCAGAGAGTATTAATCATTGTAGAAAATTCCTTCAACGTGTGTCATGCAAGTCTCTCTCTTGTACAATGAGCGTGTGCAACTGCCTAGTTTAAATCAAACATCACGCTCGAATATCTTTATAATTTTCTTTGATCATTCACGTTAGAAACTTGAAATGCAAACGGTCTCAAAAATAACCGCTGTAATACACAAAGAGAACTCGCATCACACATTCCATCTGATTCAAACGGATGACTACATGATGAGTAACAGTGCGACCGAACATGGAGCCAAGTAATTTAGGTAGGTCAATAACTTGGAGACCACGTCGAAGGGAGATAGTCCAACTGCATTGTTCCAATCCGCCAGACTATATCAAACTCCTCTTATCAGCATCTGCGTTCTACTTTTCACCAAATTCGAAGTTCTGCAAGATGATTTGTCTGAATCGACAAGTCTTTCTCTTGGAGCTAAATAACCTTTGCGCACTGTGGGACACGCATTCCATTGCATGCTGCATGTCAGGTATGCCGAGGTGAGCAACAGCATGGCATATCCAATATACGCCAATAGGTCGCGGTTGTACGAGCCCGCGAATTCCATGGCACATATCTTCTCTTGTAGAATTGACTCATAGACTTAGATTTGAACCTGAAATGGCAGAGAACTACTTTTGACAACGTCAACTTGCACACCCGAGAGTACAGATCAAATTGTCTTGGCGTGAACATTTCAAAAGACTATCAAAAAAGGGGTTTCAAAGTTGCGCATTTCGTGTTAGACACATGAAAGTTTGTGAACGCCGAACGAAAAAAATGCGGTTATTTTATATTTTCATTAAACGCCGCGTGTTCGCGATAGAGTGTGCTCCAGTGTAATGAGATTTTAGTACGATTGCGTTTAATTAACGGGCGGATTGATTTATAAATGCGCTCCGCGCGGTTTCTCCCTCGGTGACGCACGATTCCTATTTCCTCACATGTGTTATGATAATTGAATGCCTGTTGTTTAGACGAAGAAAATAAATTGATTCTTCTCTGGTTGTCATTTTCCATCTTGCGAATTAATTAGCGAGATGAATTTTTTTATGTCATCAGGAGCGATATACTATGAAATAAAATGTGCATCGGAGAGTCTTTCTCTCAAGATAAAAGAGCGGATTAACCGCGAAGGTTGTTTATTCGCGCGAGGAGAAATTTATGAGATGCGTTTTTACGCATTTTCACAGTTGAATCTCGCAAAAAATAGCAATTTAATTTCGCTAACGCAAACGGCGAATCATGTAATAGGTTAAACCGCGCGCAATTATTTAGCCAGTGGAGATAAAGAGAGAGAGAGAGAGAGAGAGAGAGGGAGGGAGAGAGAGAGAGCACTTGCGAGACATGACGGATGAACGAACGATACGCCGAATAGGTAAAACAATCAGCATCACGAGAGCGGTGGAATTTATAGATATTGGCTGTCAGCATTTTATGTCGTTGCACATCCGCGATTTCGAGCGAATTGAGTATATACGATCACATCGCGATTCCTGTGTTATTTTTTATGGATCCCGCGTTGTCAGCTCGTTCGATGTCAACAAATTACGAGCTCCATCTGACGCGTGTTACAACATCCCCTCCCCATCCCTGTTTTCCGCGAATTTCGACTTACATTGTTTGTCGCGTTGGAAATCCGATTGCGATATTTGCCAAACAACTTCATTATTATTATTTTGGAGAAAAACGAGCGTAACGTTGTAACAACGCGAAATGCATTTCGCCCTAATGAATAGCTGGGACGTTATTTGATTCAGACAATAGAATTATTGAATTCGAGTAAATATTTACGCATGAAATTTCAACTGTCATGAGTGTGTTGGACGATGCGACATGCATGAATTGAACAATTCTGAATTTATGTTTTCATACAACATAATATTTCTCTTCGTGGTTGCAAAAACATTAACCATTTTTATAAAGGTGATTTGAATTCTGAGTTTCTAGCTGCCCTTGACACTACTCTCTGATTATGAGAAACATCTATTTTAGAATGAGTTAACTCGCGAACATTGATCCGACCTTGTAAACACAACTAATCCGACGTTGGTTCATCAAAGTTTATTGACGTTGACCCAACGTTAGAACGATCCGCCAGTTGACTGATTTTGCCTGGGTAAGAGAGACGAAAAGTTAGAGATAACTTTTGAATGTAGACGGATCTTTGAAAACGTTATTTTGGAAACCTTTTTTGTATTGTGTCGAAAGTGAAGATCTGGGTAGTTGCAAATGTCACTTGAATGTACGAAATATTGCCGTTGCGGCACATTTACGTAAATGTAATTATGTAAAATTACATTCGACTGGGACAGGAAAAAGGTTCATACGTAATTATATATAATTGCATACAATTAGTAGACATAATTATGTATGAAAAGCGTGTATTCTGAGTGGGCCGCGGAAATGCACAAGAGGTCGTCGGGGGTCGTGCAAACACGGCTGCGAGACGTAAAAGAGGTAGAGGCTTCAAGTTCGTATGAAGAATTCAGAGGCGCATAAAAGTGGCGCGCGACATTTGCGAATCCATGCAAAACGTACGAAAACATTCAAGATTGCACGAGGCACACATTTAGAGGCGAGAGCTCATCCGGGTAAAGAGAAGAAGCACGTCGAGCAATACGGGCGCGCGTTGCACTTTGTGCCGCGCGGTGCTCGCAAACTCAGTTCATAAAAGTTCAACTGACATGGAACTTTTATTCGCAACGGTTTTTAGCGCCATCTTGCGCCCTCCTTCTTCTCACGCAGCTTTTCTTATTTTAATTTGTCTTGCTGGATTTTCTTAGATAAAAAGAAATAATAATAACGCAGACGTGAAGCTATACAAAAATGAGGCACCAGATTGTCTCTTAACTCTGAATCGCTTCTGTGTGTTGACCGACGTATGAAGCGTTGTTTTGTTTTTTTTTTTTTTTCCTTTGAAACCCCTTTTTTCACTGACTTCCCGAGTGTCACGCGTTCCCAACTGTTTTGCGGTCAAATTACGGCCAGCACAACGACGCATTTCAGGGACTTGTTTTTTTGTATATAATGTTTTGTATTATGAAAATAAAATGAATAGAATTATTCGTTTGGAAAAATTACTTTTGTTACGAACAAACAATTAATTAAAACTTGTAACGCAACTCTGGGTAATGCTAGCTCTGATTCATCAGCCGAAAAGTCATGTTTTTTGTTCTCCACAAGTTGCGATTGATTTTGACAGCAGAAAAACCAAAAAAAAACCGAAGGCAACCGATTTTTAAACAATTTTGTATGTGCTATTTTTGAAATGTTGACGAGTCTTGTAAGTAATTGACACCTAGAACAAAACAGCAAATTTACAATAAAAGTTAGTAAACGCAAACTGTACAGTACCTGATTATACAGTTGCAGGCGTTTATTGTTGCAGTTGCCTTTCAACGGCACTATGCTCATTATGAATATTCAACGTTGTTTTATGCGCGGCTGAATATTATTAAAACGACACTTCTTTTGTTATTGGCTTTCAATCTCAAAATTCAGCCAATAGCTATGTATATGCACGAGGATCATATTCTGCTTCCGCAAAACTAGAGAAATTGTAAAGGGAATAAAAAATTAACATCGGATGGAAAAAATTAAATGAAGAAAACTTGAATTTATACTCACAATAACTTTTAGAATTCATAATCAGTTTTGAAGGTAGCATTTTGATGATCATTCCTTTGTTGATTCTTGTTCAACGAACACACTTTTTCACATCAGTTGATTGGAAACATTTTGACGTAATAGACTATCGTATCTCTTCTGCTCAAACTTTTACACTTCGCATTAATTTGATATGAAAGTGATGTAACGCTATGTAAAAACATACGTTAATAAAAATGACTGAATGAAATATCTCCGCACGGTTTTTTACACTTGGACTTGCAACAAATCCAAAAGCAGTCGTCAATGCAAGTTCCAGTATAATTTCTTCTCGTTATGTCACGCGAGCGTGGGAAAAACTCGGCGTTGTTTGTAATAATAAACTTTTATAAATTAGTCGACAAGTCTTTTCACATTAACCTGATTTTATTGCCACGGTGGAAAATCCACTCTCAGCATATAAAATTATCAAGATTCATTCAAATTCTAATATAAATTTGCAACGTGTCTCGCAAGGTGCCAGCTTGATGACTCCGAATATATTTCAACAAAAAATGTTCAAAAGAAAAGTAAATTCATTACAATGAAGGTTTATTTTCGCGCAGTGTTGTCGGGAACTATTTTTTCATCGAGTTAACCTCGCTGTCATTGTGTTGCAAGTCATGTCATTTTTCTAACAACTTTTACACACGTCGCATGAGAATATAAAGCCCCTGCAAATTCACTTTAGTTCAAAACTTTTGTAATGTATTTCAAGTTTAAATAACGTACGTTTTCTGGGTCTCTGATGTGGGCAAGATTTTTTTCTGAATTTAATGCTGCGCGTTTTAGGCTCATCTTGGGAATCAAAAATTGGTAACAAGATTGAATCTGGTCGAGAATATTATCAACTTTTAACTTTGTGAACGATATTGAAATTTATCGCTGTCGCGTTGCAATGTCAAACAAATAATTTTTGGCTAATCACGATGCGACGGGAACCCACCGAGGTTAGAATTAATTTGCATGTGATGGGATATAAAATGAGCGCAAACATTTACAAGCAATAACGAGGAAATGGACAATCAATTAGCGAGAGGAGGTTGAAATTTATGTCTGAGGATGTAAAACTGATTTGAAATGTGCAAGCTCATTAACAAAGTAGAAGGTGTAGATGTTTTTACGCTGTACGAGCGTGGCTTTAAATGTGTGTACGCTGTAAAGCACATACAGTGGCGTCCCACGGGTTCACATTACTGCAGTCTCATCGGCTACGACCGGCTAAACTTGCCGGCGCTATTTATAGGTTGTGATTAGATACACGGTTGTTCGTATGTGCAGTGCAATTGCTACGAGACAACATCCGTCAAAGGCGAATTGGCTCTGCGATGGAATGCAGAGGGGAACAGTGTGTCCCGTGCAAACACTCACGTTCGACAAAACTGGATGGTTTGTCATTATCATTTGTATCGCGACGTTGCCAGTGTAGCTTTCATTAGCGATCGTCGATTTTTGACTCTCCGGCGGGCGCAGCTACAATAAGCGCGCAGCGGCTTTCACAAATTGCACTTTCAATCGGCGCCCCAAAATTAACGACGCGCACTTAAATGTTCGCGTGATCGAAATTGTAAACATGCGCGCTGGGCACAGTGTGATTAGCGTAATTCGAATTGTTTGTAAAGATGGAGAGTTGTGATTCAATTCGCGCCGCGGTGACAAAAGTTTTCCGCGACTCTGAATTTTCGAAAAGCAATTCTGTTTGATTCCATACACACGCCAGCCAATGAGATAGTCGGCTAATAATTGCCGTTCGAGTTGTAAAGTTGCGACCAAATTAATCGTTCATTGAATTTGCTCTAATCGGGTTAGAATAATTTAACGAAGAATCTCTCGTTTGTGACGATAATCATCAGCCGAATTGATTATCCAGATAATCTAAACAAACACTTTAGTCAACATACGAATACAATTTGAGTATTAGTATACTAATCAATGATAAAAATAATCAACTCAATAACAAACACGATAACTCAAATTTTATTCTACTCGGACAAAAATTTTGTTCTAAAATATATTTATTCAAATAGAAATAGTTTTGAGACAAAAAAAAAAGGATTTTATGAAAAATGCCTTTAAAATTACTTGCAAAATAATAGTATATTGTGCACCAAGGGAGGAAAATATTTCTCCAGACCAAAACAATTTGTTGGGTGATAGTTTATATTATTTTGCAACTGACAAATAATAAATTTTTATGATTTAATGCCGATGGTTGCGTTCTTGCATACTTGACGAAGCAGCAAACTTGTGCATGCAAATGTTAATTTATTAGCCAGCGTTTGATCACGTCAACGGCATTTAAAATGACAAAAATTTGAAATATCAATTTTTCGTCGATGGTCTTACTTACATACATTATATATCACCCGGACTCATAAAACATAATTTATCGTAATAATACATGGCATTACGTGTAGCATTTCGTTGATATCTACAGTTATCTTAGTTGTAAATTTATGTCACTGCAGCTCCAGCTAACGTAACGATTAATGGCTCTGGTCCCTTTTTTCTGTTTCAGGTAAGACTCCACAAATCATGAAACTCTGATGCCACAGGTAAAATTATTTTACCACATCTTATAATCGCATTTGAATCAGCGTCTCGTCGTAAGATTAACGATCTAGTTTCCCAATCGGAGACATGCTTTGTTTTCATCATTTGTGAATAGAATTGCGGAGATGTATGGCCGTCGTATAAATGTCCGATCTCTTACTATATTGCCGTGTGGGATGTTGCAGAAGGTCATGGATGTTGCGGAGGTTAACATATAGAAGTATCAAGGCATATAAATCTGTTGTCGAGATGCTTTTTTTTTTTTTTATTAAAAACAAATCACCGTTAAAAGTAGAACTGCAGCTTTTCTTCTCTTTTGCATTCAAAAACATGGTAAAAATTTGAACATTGGAAAACTTTTTGATGTTTGGAAAAGTTCGAACGAATCCCGAATTTCTTTTTATTTCTGTATATTTTATTAAGGAAAGAGGAATATTTTTTGAAGATATTGAAATGATTCGATCGTCCCACACGTTATTGAAAAGAACATGAAAAAGGTCTGGTATCGTTTGTGTGTAGGCCCGATATATATATCGAGATGAATGAATCCAAATCGAGAATCACATTAACAACTCAAGTGATACAGTGCAAGTGTTCGGTAAGATATTGCCCCTTCCTACGGTCAGGAATCGTCATGCTAACAACAATCTGCGATTATTTGATAAACATGCCTTGCCAAGCCAATCCGATGCGTTACACGTACGTTTGAATCGATCCGCAACAAAATCAAAACGAGAGCCATTTCAGCTCCAGCATTTTGTTTACGCTCGCAGAAAACTCGAAACAATTCTTTTCAATCAAATTGCATCAAACGATCGAGATGCTTCAAACTTACGACCATTGTATTCGTGCTTTTTTTGTCTTCTTTTTTCGATGGCGATGAAAACAAGTAAATAAAACACTCGAATCACTTTTTTCCTCTGGTGTATCCAAATTTTTTTACAAAGAGAGAAAAAAAAAACTCTTTTTTTGTCAAGCCATTTATTTCCACTGGCCAGAGTATTCAAAGAGCAAGTATAATCTTTGTCATTTCTAGATTCCAAAATTCGAAAACTTCCTTCAATTGTTAAGCACTTGATTGAGAATGCAAATAAAAATGTCCAGGATAAATTGAATTGACAAAACTAATGGAGTATATAATTACTTGTGCTGAATTTACATGTAAATTAGAGGTTTAGACTTCAAGCATCTCATCTCTAATTAACGTGCACAATCATACGTGAATCCCTTTGTGATTATATGCAGATGAGGTTTAAAATACAAAAATGGTCCATAAAGTGGAGGAAGAAATTAAAAAGGGTGTAATCAAAGTATATGCGAAGGCCAAATAATTGCAATTCACAATCGTTAAAGAGTGCACTGGGACTGTTTACAAAATAAATCATGACCTGGATTCAGCACCTGGAATTCGATTGGCAAGAAAGCGACGATTCATGCTAAAGTTATGGACCGAGGAGGTGGGGACGCTCACTGCGGTGAGACCGACGCTGAAACCCGTATGGTTGCGTGAGTAGGCGAGACACACCGTCGTAAGGTAAGACGCGAGGCACGCAAACCGGTTTCATTCAACTGCTATTTAAAAATACTCTATGAAAAATAATCAACGGACGCGCGCGGCACGTTGCGTAACAGTCGAGAGTCGTAGTAACGAGAGGTGGGGAGCGAGACAGAGAGAAAAGAGCAGGCGAAAAGAACGAAGGAGAGTCTCGCACGCACACAGACACTCGGGGGACTTGAGCGCCGTAAGCCTCGTGCACTCCAAGGAATACGCTATGAGGCCTTACGATACGCCTGGAATATGTTTATGTGCGCGTTTCTGCAACAATGGCTTCTTACCGCTGATACGAATTTCGTCGCCTAGTATTAACTTAGGCAACCGTCGCCTAAGCTACTTACAAAGGTGAAAATTTACGTTCCATGCATATTAGCCTGTCCAATTGTCACTCAACCAAAACAACCTCGAAAACAACCGTCAGACCTCGAGTAGTCGTGCGAAACCTTTTTTTTTCGTTCAACTTGTTATTTGCTGATTTTTCTGACTATGTGGACGTCACCTGTGACTGAGATTAGACTGAGTTTATATTAGGTATAGTGTTCATGAGATATTGTACTTTTGTTCAGCTGTCGAAGTTCAAATGTTAGGCTCTATGAATTTGAAAAAATTGACGAGAAATTTTTATTTTTGGAAATCGAAATTGTGGCGTTGAAAATTCCATTTCGAAAATACTTGATTCGAGTGAGGTTGGATGTTCTATTTCAAAAATGAATGTCGACAGCTTGAACAGCGAAAGACGATATGTGGAGACATCTGCGCGGTAAACCGAGTATCAGAACAGCGAGTCAAAAAAGTACCTTTTGTGGTTAGGAATGTATTTCTTTGAGTTGCCAGGAATTGCTTGCGCGTTCCAAAATGTGCTTTCGTGTAATCGGCGCCATGTTTTCGAAGGTTTCCCTCTTTTGACGTCACGACGCCAGGAATCCACCGTCATGGGTTGTTGTACGCTGGAATTCCCTTTCTTGCTTAACTTTCATGCATGAAAAATTACTCCACCGAGGACGTGTAAAAGAAACAAGTGACGAGAAGGCAATTCCACAAGTATGCATACACAGTTCGATATGATTTCATTTCACGCGTTCTTCGTTCCAGAATGTGACTTATTTTCTCTGTTTTTTATAGATACAAGCAAGCAACATTTGTTTTTTTTTTATTTTCCTCTCAACTGTCTCTGAATGTAGCAGAGAAATTTATCGATCCACGCAACTTTGCGACCAAGTTTTCCGCATCTGTAGCATGCTAGCAATACGATTATCAAATTTTGCATGTGTATCGCACTAAGAATGAGCGACTGCATGAATTGTAATGGGCTAATTAATCCGGCCATAAATAATTCATAATTCGATTCGATTATGTATGAAGTTATTCCAGTATATTTCCAATATTATCATCTGAATCATTTGTACACGACGAGTGAATGCCATCAAAATGTTTAATCATCGGTGAAAAATGTGTGCCTATAAATTTTGAGCTGAAAGCTTGACAAGAATAAAAGAAAAGACAATAAAAAAAGAAACAGCTCGGTACAAAATTTACCAATGTTTGCAGAAAATCTAACGATGTCAAGTATTGTGCAATGAAAAATAGTTACATGTAATTTGCATATAACCTGTGCACTATAAATCCACATGAGTTGCAAAATTTGCCAAACTCCGTGGTATATTATCGAATCAGAGGAACTGCCAGTGAATTGGTGTCCTGTGAGAAGATTGGGCATGTGTACTGTGTATTATATAGCGTCGTCTGGAAAACGTAGACGAGCGTGGGCTGTTTTATATTCAGAATAGCTAGTGGAAGGCAGCCTACAGAATAACATACATCAAGTCGCCATATACATGGAAAGCGGATGAAGAAACATTCTCGTATGCATGCACAATTTTTTCGTGACTCACCGTTTGCTTTATTTTTGCAGCTACTTTTTCACAATGCATTAATTACGTTGCGCGATTTTGGGATACTTCATGCCGCGTGGCTGGACGAAATACATCCCGGCAAAATTGAAAACGGAAAGAGTTTGATATTAAAGGGGAAACACGTACGCATCTCGGTTGTATCGGTCGACAGAGTCGGGAGCCGCGAAATTCCGTCGCTTGTCATGCGCGTTTTCTTCGCAGTATTATTCACGTTTAAAGCTCAAAAGGTAGTCGAAAATAAAGTCTTGGCAGGGCTGCTTGCTATGGTTGCACATTTTAGCAGCATGTATACGACGAACTGCAATGCGGTGTATTGTCAGCTCCGCTCGACCTACCTGTTGGAGTTGGAATCAGTCTGAGACTCTCTTATAAGTGCTGACACTTTTTCGAGATTTTATTGTCAAAAGTTTCAGCGCTAAGAAGCCGTGAGATCTCGTTCGCTAATTTGATATGTTCCGAGGTTGTTAAGAGATTTAAGACTGCTTATATACATCATGCCAGATACATCTAAACAACAACAAATGAATCAATCATTTTCACTATTTCTAAAATTACTAATTCAGTGTATGCATATTTGATGAACCATTTTTATTTAACTTTCACTTTGTGAATTTTGCATTGACATTTCGATATTTCAAATTGTATTGGTATTTATATTTTCAGTTCAGTTCTTAGTTCCTGCATACGTGGCACTCACCATGCGCGCATGTTTCTATAAAAATTGTATCCCAAATAGTAAAGCGTCGTGTCAGCTTGTCAAATTTGTATGACTGTATTGTATTTCTTGATCTCTTAGGAAATGTCACGTAGAAAACAGTGTCATCACACGATTCATCAGTGAAATAGTAAACATTACTGCTTCGTTTCTCTCCGTGCAAAAACACAAACAAAATGTGAAGAAAAAAAAAAGGAAACTTTTTATTGCAAAAAAATCTCAAAACATAAATGAGAAGACGTACAGAACTTGAAGTAAATGTGAAGAAAAAGAGTAAGACGATTTTTTGTTCAGGACGGGTAGTTTGCATTTTTATGCTCATAAGTATGATGTATTCTTATATAGTAGATTTTACGAAGCAAATGGTCGTATATCGAAGTTGAAAGCATCAAGAGTAGAGCTATAAAAATCCTCGTTTACTTGTGATTGCCTAAGAGGGACGTTTCAATCCTCTGCTTTCCCAAAATAGTTTGCGGACCGTACCATTTTTTTAAACATCTTTTCTTGGAATGGAACAAAATCGATATGAAATTCAAATAAAATTACACGGAATTTTTGTGTAAAATTGGACACTATGGTGACAAAGTTATATCAAAGTAATAAAATGATGGGTGAAATGTTGTTTTGCTTCTGGAGAACGAATTTTCTTCTTGTTAACAAAATTGGTGAAAACCGCTTCGAAACAACGTGACAACAAATACAAACATTATAAAAAGGTTTTTAAACAAACAAAGATTTTTAAACGAAAAGAATGAAAGAATTGCTGAAACTTGTTAAATTTTAGCATATTTGTGCAATTTTTTTAAATTATACTACCAGGAAAAAATGGAAGTTAGTAATCACGTTCGTTTGCATCAGTATGCTAATGTACGAAATTTCATGAATCTGCATGTCAGGTAAAACCAATATAGTAGTTGCAATATGACCAGATATACATCAGATAGTGATTCGACTTTACGATGAGTAGCTGGAGTTATCATTACGACTGATGCGAAACCTCGAATTTGTGGAAAATTGAAAACCGTTATATACTTTGCACTTTTCTTCGTTTATGTATATATTTGAAAACTATTTGACCATTATCTTTATTCCTAGAAATGATTTTCGGTTATTTACGAACATTGTATTTTCAATTTTTAAATTTTTTAATTCGGAAAGATAATATGAATAAAATAATGTTGTAAAAAAGGATTGAAATTCACTTTGAAAGGTCCTGTTACTGACCGTTTGTGGTATCCGTGTTTCGTTGGTGCAGCAAAATAATATTTGCATCCTCCGTTTCTTCGTTCGAGGTTTACCCCGTAAAGAAAGGTTTAATAAACTCTAGTTTCAGCTTTACATTGGCTTGCATTTCTTTCGTAAAAAGAAATTATTATGGAAGTTTCTACTTTATTATTAATTTTCAAAAATTTGAAATTTCATAATAATCGGAAGAACCGTTGGTACATTTTTATCTGTCTAATATTACATCGATATAACTAATTCCTCTTCATTTTTTTAATTATAAAAGTAAATCGAAAAGTAACCAATGAATGTAGGGGTAACTATTCTATAGTACATTAATGACTCGAACAATTTAAATTGTTCGAGTTAAATTGTTTAAAAAAAAATTTCTCTGTTATGATCTAAGCAAATTTTTAATCTCACGCGTTTAAAGACGCGTACGCACTTTTTTGACGCAGTTTCTCGCACAATGAAAAGATAGTAATAATTCGCATAAATGACTCAACTATTATGACGGCAAAGATAAAGCGAGTTTAATTAAATTTTAACGCGCCTCAAACGTTTCGACCATAATGACACCCATGAAACTGACGATGCTGTATAAATGCTGTGTTATAAATAAAAGCGCTGTTTAAAGGTCATTTAAACTGATGTCTTTTTTTTGAAAGACGTCAATGAATGTGAACCAAAATTATACCCTTTCATCGGTTGAAATGTTTTTTCACACCATTCATCTATTACGTACACCTGAAATGCAATCAAAAGAATTACGATTATTCTTTTTACAAAAATCTAATTAACTGTCATCACAAGTTACGATTCAATGGGAAACGTTTAAAATCAACTTCACTCGCTTCTCTCGACATTTCATTGGGAACAAAGAGCATATTAAAAATAATTCAAGTGAAGTAAAACTTTTGGCAAACTATAATGAAGAGGTATTTGAATTTTCGTGAGACTGATGTATAAATAGGTAAACCGTTCAAATTATCAAAGTTTGTACGAAATATCTAAATTGATTGAACGTGGAGCACGCTTGACTTAATAACAGAAAACGTCTCTTTCCCCATTTCATATTGTAGGGTCGTTTAAAGTTACATCGAGAGCGCCGAGGCGGGCAATAGCCATCTGATTTTATGAATATTCCGCAATTTCCAAAAGGAATGGCTAAATCGAAGTGCTTATTAATTCGAACTTATCCTCGTCTAATCGACTGGTGCTGAGCCGCGAACGAGCACAAAAATTAGCCGGGCTTTAACTGAGTCGCGCTTCGCGACGCGGTTACATAATCCCATTAAAATCGGTCATTGTATAATTTTCTTTACCTCTTTTTTTCATATTAGCTGCGTTCGTTGCCCCTCTTGCTACGCTTTTTTGCCTAAGTTTTTTTGCGGCTCGCCATCAATAGCTGTTTTAAAATAATAGCCAACGTTCAATGCGATCACCAACGCTCCAAAAAGCGAGTGCGCGATTGTAAAACCATTTGCATGCATTCAACTCTTTACATTGATTAACTTATTTTCACATTTTATTTTTCAACATATATTTTCTCGTGGATTCGGGTTTCATCGCCCGTCGTGCGTATTTTGACGGCATGAACAATTGGCTTTGACTTCAAAATTATCACACATTTTTCAACTGATGTGAGCGAAATGCATGGATTTTAATTTGAAAATAATCGTGTTTTTGTCACGACGAATGGCCGTCACTTCAACGTAATTTAATGCGTGAGCACTTTTTGCATTTGATGCTCGTCGACCCGTTAATTATAAAACACTCATTAATACGAACAAAAGATCGTTAATCATTGAAGCAACTCGGGTCGCGGTTCTCTTTTATTTTCGTTTTCTTTTAATTTTCATTTGAAATTAAGGCTGACTGTAGAAAAAGGAACCACGTGGCGAAAATTTGCCCGAGGATGCTTAATTCAAATTCGTTCACGTAAGGAAAGTTTGAAGCAGTCGGCAATGAAAAAAGACATACTTATTCGTCCTGTCTTCATTCATCTTAAAATCGTTTGTTTTTAACATGTTTGAAAATATAAACACTGAATGTTTATATTTTTTTAATTTGCAAGAATTGCCAACTGGACATCACAAAACCTACGATTAGCTATGTTGACGTCGAATGATAGATGCAGCAAAACGAGGAGAAAAATAAGTGCAAGTCAAATCAACGCCTGTTTTGCCTCTAGTAAAGGACTGAGAAACAGAAAATTAGCAAAAAATTCACGACTGACAAAAACATGTAATTAGTTTTATAAAAGCGCAAACTGAAAAAAAAACACATGCGACGAAAAAGTTTAGTGGATCTTGCCTCTGGTAGTTGGATCGCTTTTTTACTATGGTTTCTTGTTTATCAGTGGTGTGATATATTCTATAGTTGGTACTTGATTGGGTTTGGAGATGAAATTCAGGTTTTGATCATGTTTGTGCAGTTGATATAGATTGGCCAATTAAAACGTTAGAGCATTTAGTCAGGCTAGAATCTAGGTTCGGAGAGAGTAACAATAGCGTAGAAATAAATCGGTTCCTTCTCTTTAATCGGGACAATCGATCGATAATCGATGGCAGCCTCTTTGGTCCTTGCGCGACTCTCCTCGCGAATTGTCCCTTTGTCTCGGAGTTTCTTCTCAATTCGTCCGTAGAATAAGGATTCTACTGTACCCCACCATGTGTGCGCGGCAAACTCGATTGCAATCGACGAAAACTTGGATTTCACGAGTCGCTCGAATACCGCTTCTCTTTTTCCCTTCACTTCACTCGGGGCAATACCGTCCTTTATCTCGCCGGACGCTATGGTACTTTGAAGCACTTTTCTGTCTCAAACTTCTAATCGAATGTTCTTAAGTTCGAGGGTCTGTCAAAGGCAAACGCTCTTGTTCGTTAGACGAAGCGAACTTGCCTATACAGATTTTGAGAAATATCTACTCTTGAATTCCTCGAGGTACTCTTCAAAGACAGAGGGAATTACATTCCCTTGATCAGCCGACTTTCAGAATAAAATATATTCTTTATAATATCGAAACATAATTTTTCATCTTAATGCATGCATCTTACAAAAATTAACGTACAGACCTGTCGATATATTTTCTAACACTCAAGAGAGAGGCTAAATTGAATTTCCAGACCTAAAATGTTGCATTATAATTGATTACAATTTTATAACTTATATGAAAAAGGTTTTTTTTTTTCAAAACGAATTTTTTCATAACTTTTACATTTTTTATCGAGTCGACCTCTTTTATTTTAAATGTGAAGATAAAAAATTAATACTAATATTCGTTGAATAAAACTTTTCCTCTAATGATATTTGATCATGAAAACTTTGTACTTACACTGATTGAAAAAAAATTGTTTTAATTTTCTTTCAATTCTATCACAGCAGCTTCTGATCTCAAATTTTCAACAATTTCAGTTCAACGTGTCGTCTTTTTATTTTTTTGTGAAAAAAAATTACTTTTACTACAATTTATGCACACTTTTTATGTTAAAAAACTGACACGAAATGTCGCACTTTCCAGTCATTAACGGAGAAAAAATTTTAAATATTTGATGTTATCCAAAAATATGAGAAAAAAAAATAGAAAAAACCATTTGGGTGAAACTAATTGATCAATAGAAATTTTGAAAAAGAACAGAAACGGAATTTTCGTCTGTTAGACAGAATTTTAAACTTTCCTATCTGAATGGTTAATGTTTGCATTTTTAATTTCAATAAGACAAGAAGTGGAAAACTGCAGGCGCACGAAGAAAATGTTATGCACGAAAAGTCTTTCTCAGTTGCACATGTTCGAGCAACTTGGTCGGTTCTCATTTCAGATAAGCAACAACGATTACGAAAGTTGAATCATCTACGACTATTCCAGGCCGTTACGTTTTCCACAGAAGACAAGAAAAGCGCGGAAAAACGAGCGCAAAACGGATACTTCGACAAGTCTTTCTCCGCGTCTGGCCTTTATGTCTCGCTGCGTCTGACGTGGATTATTGTCGCGATTGCTTGACGTAATTTCTGCTGCCTTCGTCGCGAAATAAATTCGGCTCGTAAAGTAGTCCCAACTTTTCTTTTCATTTTGATAAATGAGCCGCTGCGTGACAGCAAAGTTAAAGTCACCAGTAACTTACAAGGTATACATTACAACCTTTGATCCACCCCTCAAGTTACACGATGGAAGGCTACGAAATGTTCGCGCTTCGTAACTCCAAGACGGAGTTTGCTGTGATCTAACTACTGAGGGATTGCAAGTTCGAATTCGTCGACTAACTTTGTCTACCAACTGTCTCCCCCCAGTCATCCTGTCCAATAAACACTACTCGATTTGTTGAACGGGTTAAATACCATTGTTGTTGTTTGTCAGACAATAAATATTTCCAGAATTCCTTTCTGTGATCGGCACTTCCATTATAATGTTTTTTAACGATTCTTCTTTATGACACGATATTAAAATTTCTTCACGAGAGTGTGACGGTAATTCGACACTTCGTCGGTCGTGTGAGATATTTGACCTCTAAACAGTGACATGAAACATGCTGGTGATCTTGAAAGGTCAAAGACGTGTTTGTTCATGAATACAGTCTGCGTAAATGCATTCATCGGAGATGACGAGTATGATACCATGATCACGAGAGACTTCATTCATTGGCCAAACGGAACTCGTATTAACGCAAATTAGGGTCTGAATGAGCTGCATTACAGCTTGACGAAAGAAAACGTTGGAAGATATTTTCTATAAATGATGGTCGAATTTCTGTCAGACAGAAGAGATTGCAGAAATGAGGACCTTTGAAAATAAAATGAAAATCGTTCGACTGTTTTGAATAAAAGTTGGATGGGTAATCGACAATTTATTCAAACTTTTGATGACGCCGTGCGGTTGGGAATACAATTTTTCAGGGTTTAGATATCTAATACAAACGCATTCGAAAATTTTGGATCGTTGTTTATTATTTATTTATACCTTACGATTTGGCATGGTCAAACTCAAGTTGCTTTTTGAAATAATTGCGCGATTTAATATTAAAGCTACAAGCTGAAGCTGTAATTAATCAGGACTTAATTTGCCTTGATGACAAGATGCTCTCAAAGTTTTTTTTCGTCTCATAAGACTAGTATGACTAAATAAGAAGCACTGCTATTTTGATCTTACTTTGTATAATAAGAGGTTTCGAATTTCTTTTATTTTTTTTTTCAATTTTTTGTTTTGGGTTGATTAGATTTTTAAGTTATAACAAAAAAATGTTATTTTGTAACATCGGTTATATAAAATTATTCACCCATAAACTGCGACTAACCAGCTCTTGAACACACGAGATACAAACAAAAATACACGAAGATGTCAAATTTTTTAGTGCGTCACGAATTTACATGTTGCGTGATACCTCGTGAATGAGTGAGAAATAATAATTTGCAGGGTCGTTGCCGAGTTTAAATCGACGATGCACAATCTGCGCGCGTGGCTTACAGAGCATCACCACCTCCGCGGAAAAGCTACTCGTGCCATTTGAATATCATCGTCGAGTACTGATGGAAATGCGTTTTCCACTTTGGAAAACAACGCCCACGGGATTCGAACACCCGTTAGACGAGTGGCAGAGTCAGGGTTATGTATAGTGCTCGGCGTCTAAAGGGATTTGACGATAAACGGTCCTCTGTGCGTGACATGTCGGGCTTGCACTCGCGTTACGGTTCAATTTACACATGTGTTTACAATACACCACATGCGACATTTATCAATAATACCCCATTTGCCAATCGATATTAGCGCACGGAGAAAAATTGCAACGTCACGCGTTTTTGCAGATTTGTCTACCTGATAGCCTTATAATTTTGCTAGTCCGATATTGAAAGCGGTTTTAGGGTTCAGGCGAATAAGTGCCTCGTTTGAAAACAATGTACACCAATATATGTATGTTTTAATTGTAATCAAAATATTTATAATACAATAATAACGTTTTCAATAATAAATACGCTTCTTGCGCACACTGACAACCAACGCTATCTGGACCTGAAAAAAAAAAAAAATTTCCAACGGGAACCATGTTTATATTTTTATAGAAATTACTAAGTGTCACAAGTAAAATGTAATGTGGACTAGCGAATATATGACAATTCTTAAGTAAATTTGATTGATTTTATGTGTTTTTTCGTTATTTTCTGTTCGTCAGAGCATGTTTGTTTACATGCAGTTTAGGAACATCAAGCATAAATTCCAATTAACATTGTCCTGGTTAGCATCATATTGTTCACATTGCATAGTGTGACTTGGTTTGTAAAATATTGGAAAATGAATGAAAATATAGAAATTAAAAATACTGAGAAAATTTTCGCGCTGACGCATAATGATTTGATACTAACAGCAAAAGACGTAACAAGATTGTGTTTAGAGCGTAAAGCCGAACAACATTTACAGGCGACCCAAATTGAAAATAGACCATAGATCTAATTTAGAGGCTGGCAAAGTGTCTAAAACGTGAGAAATCGTTTTAGTCTTTATTACGCTTTTATGGGTTGAAATTGGAGTACGCAATTTTCATCAAGCTAATGAACTTGAATTCGGTTCAATTATTTTCTTGTCAAAAAGCTGCCCTATGTGTAAAATCATTATGTGATCATTAACGTGGAATTTGTTTTAGTCACTCATTAAGTGACACGCGGAAGAGATATACACGCGTGACGTAAAAGGGATCTAAAGGAAATTGATGACACAGGAATGACGAAGACGTTGGGAGTAAAATCACTTTCCTATTTATGATGACGCACTACGACGAGGGCGAGACGCTTCAGAGAGTCGGCGGCGTCCTTCAGCGAGGATTAATTGCGAAATTAAACTTACCCTGAACGTTGTTTCCTGCTCGCGAAAACACGCCAAACAGCCTCCGCGCCTTCCGTGTCCCGCATTGTTATTGTTTTTTTATCATTCTTCGAATTAACAACAGCTAGTGTTTAATACCCATCCCCAACTTCTAGTGACTTTTGAATTGTCAAGCCTACATCGTGCAGCAACATTTGATTATAAACGCGAGGTTTAACCCACGTTTAATTGCAATTCTTACCAGGCGCGGCTTTTTTGTTCCAGGCTTGAAACTTTGCCCATCGCGAAGAAAAGTTTCTAATCAGCATGCACAGTGGAATATTAATTCGACGAGGATTCAACTTACCAAGCTCACAAACTGCAAACAAAAATTATTCGCGAAAAAAAAAATTTTACCTGCTACGTAAGAGTTCGTTCAAGTGCTAATTCACTCATTACGATATTTCATTTTGTCTGTTGGCTTTTCTGGATATTGACGAAAATTCAGGTTGTGATAATTCGATAATCCGATGACGCGTCATTCTGGTTTCGATGCTTTTTCCGAACGGTGCGCGTCCCATTAACTAACTCGCTGGATCCTTTTGTCATTATCACGAGAAACGGATCTGATGAGAATCACCCTCGTTCGTGTTCATCCCTCCACTCTTGGAGGGCTCGGTCTCTTGCGGCTTCGGAGCAAGCGAATTGCTAATGTTCTTCATAAGACGACGACGTGTCCCAGCATGTTAAACTAGAGTTTCCCTGTGGCTACTAAATACAAGGATCTTATGCATGGGACAACCGGTCTTGATATTCCGAATGTTTCATCAAACTCCGTGATGGGAATAACCGAAGAATATACACCCGGCAAATTCCTCTATTGTTGCATTTCTATACGTTGCCAAAAAATGACATATTTATGCATTTATAGGACAAAGTGCGTATGAACTTCTTATATATATACTTTTAATCAACTTTTCGGCAATTCATTGTTGATAACGCTAATTGAGGTTAAGGAATTCGAAATTTTTGTTGTCACGAACATTAAATGTTTATAAATTTTTATTAACCCAGGTTTTGATTTAGGTGTAAATTTGAACTTTATAGGTATGGAACTCCTTCAAATTAAAAATCTCGGATCAAAGTGTTTTTATTCTAAGAAAAATTTTTTGAATCCAAATTGTGTTCAATAAAAAATATTTATCTTCAGATCAACCAATCAAATTTTTCTGAAACAATAAATGCAAATGATTATAAAATTGCAGAATATTAGGGGAGCAATTATTTTCTATCAATTTTACTTTCACTGGGTCGTGAATGACTATTAACGATTTCGTACCTCCGTAAATGGACCAAGAGCTGCTGAGGTGGCACAATCACTGTTTCGGGATCCCTGGCATGCAAGAGTTCCAATCGCTTCTGCCTATACTTTTACTTTTCATCGCACAGCTGAAGTCATTTAAGTTGCTTTTAATTAAAACTCGTTCAGAGCCGTGTCATGCGGATAGAATCATAATGCCGGTGGGATATCGATTACCGTATCGATGACACTCCAAAGCTAAAGAATTTCTTCTCGCTCCGAGAAATTATTTTCGCCGCACTGAAAAAAAAAGGCAGAGGTTAATTCGAGTGAACTAGACCCTAATAGAAATTTAACATGGACTACACCAGCTGATCTGGACATCGTCAGGCTCAACCATGGTAAACTGATTAAAGTCTTCAAAGTTTGATCTGAGCTGGGTAAATAAAAAGAAAACGAACATTTGATGTCGATTTCTGACAAAATGTGGAAAAACGTATTTTCGGGTTACTCCTTACTCCAATAATAACCATAAACGAGGTCAATACAACAATAAATGTACAAGTAAATGTAAATCAAAGATCTTGCTTCAACAATATAAAAATTCTTTGTTTAACTCATTGTCTGTGCGGCGTATCCCTTCCACTTGAGATGCTCGAAGGATTCACCAGCGCACCAATGCTTTTCAGGTATAAACACTAACACATGCGCGTTATTTTTGTTTTTCACACGCATGGACGATTCTTGTATCTCCAGAGACAATGAGTTAAGAAGGAAAAGTTTTCAAGCTTCGCACGTAGTTGGGATTCAATCTCGTATCATAAACGGTAAATAATGCAACAAACATCTCATTTCACTGGCTGAGCAGGTATTACATTCTTCTTTCACATGTTTATCCCTAATAAGAGATATGCTGTCTGCACTAGATTCACTTCCAAAAACAAAATATCGAATAAGTCATTAACAGTATGATAATGACTTACAAAAGCCTTCTGTGCAGAAGAGAACCACACTTTATAGCATTTTATCTACAAAAAATTAGTAAAAAGGTCTAAACAGATTGGGCTATGAATCCCAATTTACTCATTTTTAACATTATGATTTGGTTGGAAGTAACATCTACAAATTTACATATCTTCGATTAGGACGATTTGGAGTGGGATTTTGCGAGACGTTGTAATCGTTCGACAAAAGATAATGCACGAGAAATAAATGCCCTGAAAGCTTTATATTGTTCGGTTGCACCGTCTACGGAGGCGTCAACCCCGAGGGAAACCGAAAGATATTATTTCACAATTTGAACTGATTTATATGAGAAATGAAACAATTCCATGTCGCGATCGCACCAAGACGAAGCGATCAGAGATTTTTTCTGTGGCTTGCCTCGACATCTTTTTGCTTTTTGCTCTTCACGTGTGCCGATACAAAGACGCGTCGAGCCAGAAAAATTGCATTACACTTCAATCGGATCCAGATCACCGCTTGATGTATCCGAGGAAAGTGCGACTTCAGTCCCCCGCAGGCTATTCACTTTGCCCCCGCGAATCCAAGCCGTTTCACACAATTACACGTTTTGTCCTCGGCGCATTCGCAGGATTGCTTGGGGCGCGCGCTCATGAATGCGCCACGTCAATGATTCCACGTTCCCCCATTTTCTTTTTCATCTCCCTTTTAATTCAACCTGTGCACGGGAAATCGATTTTTCGAGCTTCGAGCGTCGCATCAATGTTTTCCAAAAGCAAAATTCTTTGAATGCCATCGTATATTTTAGGTACAAATTACAAATCCTTCTCGGTCATCAATGACAACAATGTACATTGAGTGTAGATGTGCATTTTCTTGCAGACGGAAAGCCGTGAATGTAAATCTTCGATACTTCGGTACTACTTGGATAATACCCATGCTGCAGAGGAACCTGAACAAAAATGAAGACCAAATTGCAATTATATATATATTTCGTCCTGTTTTTTCATGAAAATGTTCAATTCTCGTTGAGTGTCGCTAGCTTTCACCTCACGACCTCAAGCTATCTTTTCTCCCTGGGGTTCAGAATTATATTGCACGGGTTCAAAGTTGAACGGTATTTGTCTTAGGGTTTCCACCACAGAAATTTTCAAGTCGGGAAATTTTATGAAAATAGTTGCTCCGTCTTTCATTAGTTTTACCGCAGATAAGACGCTCCGCGATTATGAATAATTCAGCGAAAATGGATTAAGGTGGTTAAAAAATGGTTTAATAATCTTGGTCTTACGAACTGCGATAATCATTGTTGATGATGTGACCGAGAATAGCTGCTCCATATTGAAGCCCGCGTACACAAAAGTGTAGAAACATCAGCCACGCGCTCGTTTATTCCGTAGAGCGCCGCATAGTGTCGTAATTTTTAAGGGAAACAATTCCCATCCAATGCGCGCGTTATTTGAAAAGTCGATGGTAGTTCGACGATGTCATCGTCTGGTTTTGCATGCGCCGAGCGACTGAAGATGCGCTATTGTCTTCGACTATTATCTTATGCATATCCTGTAAAATCTGTACCATCGATCTATGTACAACAAAAACGAGTTTTTTTTATTATGATAAGATATAAATAGTGTCTTAAAATAAATCATTTTTACAAAAAAGACACCTGCAAAGAGTCCAAGTGTTTTAAGTCACTAATGAAAAACTTTTTGCACCTGCATGCAAGTGTCTGATTCGCGTGCATGGAAAGCCAAAAATAGAAAAATTAATTACTTACTCGTGAGTGTTAAAACCTCACCCTTATATCTTACGCAATAATATGAAATGTAAATTGATCGACAGAAAATCCGCGCAAGTTGTAATATTCTCGTCGGGAGAATAATTTTAAAATAATTTTGAATCATTTCTTTACATCTGATTGTGTATTAATATTAATATCCGACCGAGACCTTTTGAGGAAACATCTTTTGAAATTCCAAGTGTGTTTCAAAGCGTGCAGGAAGAAAGAATTTGAAATATAAAAGTTTTTTCCTCCTTTCGTGCGTCGAAAGGAAAAATTCTAGCCGGATCTTCGTTGTTCGGCCATGCACATTCACGAGAAGTAAAGTAATCTGGGCGTGCCTTTTGCCAGTGGAGAAAAAAAAAATAACACACGGGACGTACTGTCAAAAGTGCCACTTTGCGTTTGTGTAAAGGCACGCACAGCCCCTCAAGTACATATAGAACGGAGGAAACTTCGCCAAAACTTTGCGGCCACTCGAGAGAGTGAGTTTCTCGGACCATTGTGGGCGGTACGAACTTATTGTCGCGGCACCTTTACACATCCGGCTACGACAACAGGATCGCACATTCCGACACACATTTTGGGCCAAAATTTCGCGACATTTTTGCTCGCTAGTGCTTTTCGACGCGAGATAATGGATGGCGTGCAAGTGGACGTCCAGGACTCCCGCCGAGAGTCGGGCACAATGTCGCGCGAGTGCCGATGAAAAGCTGAATTATGCGTATTCCGCGAGATCGAACATTTTCGTCCAATTAAGCGAACATTCGTTAATCGTCATAAATTTTCCATCATTGTGAGAGCGCTGGCGCCCCGCCAGAATCTCTCGTAGCGCATCTCCCTCCCTTGCCTATTTTTCACGCCAATCGCATTCGCGCGCAGACATTACACCACCCATTCTTTTCTTCGTCTAGCGATTTACCGATTTGTGCGAACCGAACTGATAACTGAAAAATTTTTGGTCTGCGCGTGTGTGGGATTTAGTGTCGCGTTATCGGCTTTCGATTTGCCTGACGAGCTTTTCGCTTGCGAGGATCTCTCTCGTCGAGTTTGAATGCAGACGTGCGGCAGCGTCATTAGAGTTTACAAAAGAGTACGTGCGAGTGTATCGGTGAAGATGAAAAAAGGGGTTGAAACCACGCGAAAGGTTCCAGATAAGGAATTAATCCCGCCAGATCTTCCTAACGAGATCCCTCTCCGTTTCATTGCAAATGAACGATGCCGTGCTCTTTTCTCTCGGTCGGCCATTCTTCTCAGATCATGACCATTTTCTTTCATCATTTCTTTTTTGTCTCCCAAGTAACAACGAGAAGAATGACGCGAGGATCAAGACGGAAGGTCGAATGAATGGATATACGTCGCGGGAAACTATGCCGGCTCTGTGATTGCAGTCTTACGGATTCGCGAGAGCGCTCCATTCAGAATTTAAATGACTGTTTTGCAACCGCGTGTGGTTTTAATTTCATCCGGCATTGTGCGCGTGGTTTTATTTGCATTTATCCTCATCTCGAATGAAATTAGAGAGCATTCAATATCCCCAGACACTGTTCGAAGAAAATTATTTATCCGACCGAGAGGAGATCGATTTGGTGCGTTCATTTTGCAGCTCGAGGAGAACTGAATACTTCTTCAAGTTGTTCGAGAAAGCCACACAGTTTTATTTGAACGACTTTCCGATTCATTTTGCAATATTGAAAGACTAAGAAAAAATTAATTAAATTTATTATCCACGAAAATCGAAAAAAATTGTAGTTTTTCGTGTTTTTCACCTCATTGGTCGGTTGAATTTCATCTTCAGACCTTTCTTTTTCAAGAAATTCGAATTAGTAAAGTCATTTTGTAATGCAAAACGTACAGGGAGAAAGACTTAGGGAGAAAAAAAAATGAAAAGACGACTATTGAAAGAGACGTTTGGAAGATGCGGTCGGAATTGCCGTCAAGTCTCTAAGGAATGACAGGCTTGCTGAAAGTGTCATCATGTTTGATGCACCCTTGATCCTACTTTGCATATTAACTGAACTACGGCTCGGTCACCTTCGCGATAAACTAGATATCGAGCGCTCATTTTGATAGACATCATAATCTTATTCGTTAAATCTACCTGAAGGCGTGTATGCCATTGACAGTCTTTGTTCCAACCATTTTTTTCTTTGTCCGGTCGTTATTTAATTCATTCTACTGCTGTTTTCGCATACATATATTATTTTTCATCATCTAAAATGAGCATTTATTGATTTTTTTCCGATTTCTTTTTTTTTCAAATAAATAGGAATCAGATATTATCAGACGTACGACAAATGCTGTACATGAGGATTGCTTTAAAACTAATAACGAGATGTTGACTTACTACATTCAAAAATATTGACATAATCAACTTATCGGTTAATTGGTTGTGGAAAACAAAGATTTTTTGTTCGTTACTATGCTTACTTTCCACCGCTTCGCCTTTTCCATCAAAATTCGCAGAAAATGTCAACACGGTATTTTAAATGTTGCAAAAAGCTCTGTCTTAATGATTATTATTATTTCTAAACTTTAAATATATAAATGCTAATTTTCCACTGTGCAATAGGGTTTTTGAAACACAATATTGTTATATCAAGTTTTTATCATTTCAAAATATTTATATCATTCGATGTTTAAATTTTGTAATTTATAATAATTCGAATTTTAAACACTGATAGCGAATAAAAATAAAAGAGTACAAAATCAGATATAAAATATTATGCCACAGCTTTCGTGATATTCGATTGGACGCGAACCCTCAGAGAAATGGGTTTACGCGAGCAGTTTGTTTGCAAGTGCGTAGTGTTTTGCGTTCATTAACAGCCGGTTGTCATGGAGTGCACGAGTCACCCCTTTCGAAGGGTTGCGTTTAAGATTCGCAACATTGTAAATTATGACAAAAACTAAACCCGATTCCAGCGAACATCATGGCAGATAATTGCTTGAATAGTTTAGAATAGCGCGAAACGATATGGAATTCAAATAAAACATGCCAGCAAGGGATTTATTTTTCTTTAGCTCCAAAAAAGCCAAAAATATTTCTTCAAGTCCGAAAATGTAAAATTAGCAATTGAGTTGTATTAAAGTCGGTGACACTTAACAATATGCGAAGTGTATTATTTCGCTGCGAAAAGGAAACGAAGTGCGGAAAATAAACAGGAGAAGCGAATTGAATGACAAAGAGAAAGCGAACAAAGGGGAAAAAAGAGAAAGAAAGCACACGATGCTGCGCGCCACTGTGTCTGTCTCTCGCTCCAATTTTTCCGGTAAATTCAATTATTCGAAACGAGACCACGAGCTTTCACGGTCTCGTTCAAACCCGGTGACTATTTATATAGTGGCGAATGTGCCACAAAACTAGACACAAAGATCACTAAAGCATAGTTCGGCGAAACACAACTGCTTTTCAATATTTATTATTGCGGGGCATTATTACCTGATAAACAACGCGATACGCGATCTTCGGGCGATTCACCGCTTATCAGTGTGACATTCCACTTTGCGACAGTTGAATCGGGTGCTGCGATTAGTTTACTAACTGTGACGCAACTGTCGCGCCGTCTAAGGGCAAATGCACTTAAGCGTAATCGTGCCTACGTTGCCGTCAGCTCTAAGCCAACTCGGCCTCAATGGCTCACTTCCGCACACTGCTCGCCACTAATATTAACGATGCAACGACGATGACCTCGGCGAAAGTAAATTCACTCGACCGAAATAGACCGCAATCGTAGATTCCGGTTCTGCTTATGAAAATGAACTCTACTTAGTCATTATTTTTACAACCGGTCACGAACTCCAGCCACAATTTTAAATATTTGCATTGCTTGTATTAGTATCGTCAGCATTCACAATCATCCTAATGTTATATTTTAAATTTTCAAAATTACGTCTTCTATCGAAAGAAGAGTGCTTGAGTTCCTGGAAAAATGACAGCAATAGAGATGATGGCTAGTTCTAAAATCATCATGAAATCTCTAAATTAGACTTTCGTTTGATAAATAAGATTTATAATCTTATAAGGGCCTTATCACTTGAAAGCAAAATTTTTTCTTAAGAAAAAAATGTTGTTCTTATAAAAAAAATTTGCTTTCAAGTGATAAGGCCCTTATGAGATTATGAGTCAACTTTGTTAAGGCTGATCCGTTTTACAGCGTCACATTCAAATCAGGGACCTTTCTACAGATCGCATATACGGTGATCTAGTATCCAGATAGTGACCTGAACATGATCCGAAATGGTAGAATCAAGCAAACTGATCACAACCCTAATCCTCACCTATTTCCATTTTCTGCTAGAAATATATGGCAGCACATATGCAGAATATATATTTAGTCCAACATATGTGACATATATGCAGCATTTATGTTTAATTTTGTCTGGGCGACTAACCAATGAGACACAGTTGCATGGATGTAGCATTGTAAAGAATTCGACAACCGTTGCATAAAACATTATGAAAAAATCAATTGAATGTTATTTCTAAAAATGTTCAACAAATGAACGTTTATCTTGGATGGTTTATGGCAAAGTGTTGGAAGCAAAAAGTGACTCGCTGTTGATCACTCTCCCCCACAGGATGAAATTTCTTGTTAATTTCTTGCAAAATTACCATCAAAATTTTATAAAGACGAGACACCTCTCCAGATACATTTGTTGACACTATAAAACCGGTCAGTTACCAGCACATCCGTCTTTCACATCTATGTTTCATAAAACATTATCGCAGAGCTCGTTATTGTGAAATAAATCACCAGTCACGTCAACGATTTTCCATTTGTAAACACCAACCAAACGCTGCACTTTCTAGATAAATTTGCGCATGGTGGATCTGTTTTACACGCGCGTCGTTTATATTCATCCTGCTCAACTGCGCTCCTCTCCTCTATACTGAATTAGTAAATACATGTAAAGCATTTTAGAAATGGTTCTATTAGCCCTGAATGTAACCTAATTTCGGGTTTACAATCTACAGCAACTATACCGGTGCTGCTATGAGGGATCCGAGCTTCGAACCTAACCTAACTATCCGAACTTCATCTGATATTGCGTTTCGGTATATTTCAATTAGCTCAATTCGAAGATGGCGCTCTCCAGTAGCAAATCAAGCGTAACTAACTTCAAGCCGCAGCTCAATTAGCGCATACCAAATTATGTTCTGTGGCTGAATCGTACGTGACAAAGTCTCAAACTCGACCTGGTTGAGAATCACTGAGTTTTGCATGTATGACCACACGATGAAATCGGCCACTTTATTCTACGTGTGTATAATTTCTTTCTAGTCTCTTACTGCATACAACGCCATCCCTACACGGACGGAAATATATTGCAAAATATATTTTACGTATATTTGATTCTACATATTTATCTCATTTATAAATTATTTATGAAGCAACAATAAGTTGTATAAATTTATAAACAATATAAAATTAATATAAATTTTATCGAACAAATATACTATGTTTATGTAATAAATATAAATTTGACATATATTTGTACATATATTTGCGTCCCTGTAAGTACCTTGATTTGCTACTTTTATTCAACGGACTACCCTGAAACAACGTGTGAGTTTTTTTGTAGTATTTTTGCTATCGACGGTATACATTTTTTGTTAATCAAACATTGACATCATATATATTCGACAATGAGTTGTGTCACAGACAAAATGAACGTAAAAATTCAATAATTGAAAGATTCAAACTATACGTTATAATTTACCGACGAAATGTAATCAGAGAAAACAACAGTTGTGCACACATCACAATATTTTTGTTCAAAGAATGTAAACAAACGTATATTTATCAAGGACGATCGAGTATTGCTCGTGACGGCAGTTTACTTTGGACAGGAGTCGTGAAAACAGTAATGTCGTTTGGAATGTACACATCAGAAACAATACGGTATTAGATGCAATTTCGAATGATTCTGTTTTGTTAAATCCTCGAATTTCAGCTCGATTTTCAGTAGTATTATGCTGATAATATTTTCTTTTGATACGAGGAATTTAAGATTTCAACTCGAAAATTTTATATAACAACAAAAAATGAATCGATGGAGAAAAAAAGTACAGTAACAAATAAAGAAAAATAACACAAATTGTCAACGGTGAAATATTTATTTTACAATTCAATATTTGCCATCGATATGTATCTTAAGCTGTGCATTCAATGTGATGGAAAGTCGGTTATTTTGTTGCAACTTATGCATGAAAAACTTGAACTTTTTTGCTCGACGGGACGAAAATGAGGTACGCAGATGCAAGAACATGAACCGTAAAGCAGGTAATTTGCTTTTAGCTAAAAGCTTCATCGCTATTACTATCTACGGTGCTTTCGCATTTGCATGGCACATGCCCTATCGCCATAATTAAATTGAAAGTGACGACTGTTCGTTAATAGCGGTTCAAAGTAGTGCGCGAAATGGGCCGGATAATTTGTCTTGTGATGAAATGAAGCATATTTTGAAATCCACAATTGCTTATACCTTTTTTTTCTATCTGAATCTCGATCATCTCTGTGATTAACTCTCTAAATTTGAATCAGCGGAATTCACTGAGTTTCAGCGACTATTCAGTGAAAGTCCGCTGATTCAATTTTTTTCAAATTTAGAGAATCTTCCACTTTTGCTCACTGAATTTGCTTTATGTAAAAAAATTAGATAAATACTAAACAAACGTTCTATCAAAAAAAAAAAAAAATGTCTTAAGGATGAATTTGTTCCGCATGAATGACATATGTGATTCATGCAGGATCATGCATGGTTCTGTGCGAAATTCTGTCAGCGAAATGCATGTTAATTACTCAACATTGTGAGGCAGCGGCTATGAAGCATTGAATGCTTTTTCTACATTAGCATGTTAATTATAAAGCACATCATCGCAATATACTTTGAGAAACTTGACTGTATTTGCTAGCATCTTTATGAGGCATTTTCCAACTGTCTAATCTAATATGTACTCGTAGAGAATAGTAACTAAAAGCGACATAAAAGCGCGCGCGAGAAAAGATTTCGCGAAAAAGTGAATTGATGTCTCTTTGCTGTGTGAAGGTAGGGTGACTGCAAATGGAAAAAGATCGGAGGGTTAGCAGCAGGAAACAAGCTCTATATCACTGTTCTTCCTGAAACGGTTTTCGTCTCGGGACTTGTCCATGTCAGGAACGCGTTTTCAGAATCACCGTGCTGCACGTGCTTATCGCACCCTGACGGACCAATGTGATGACCTTTTGCTCTCGAAGTTACGACATGGCAAGGGTCATCGGGATTTCAAGGGTGTCTCAAGGGTTAACAAAGTGGACTATAAGTGCATGCATGCTGTCTGATTCATGACATTTCCCGTCTCCGAATAAATAGGTTTTGTTTTAACTATTACCCATCAATGACCATCGTTACGATGAAACTCAGATTTGTAAGAGAGATATTTTTTCCAATCCCAGATGATAATAAATTTATCATTCCACTTTTGAAAGTCGCAATCATAAACGTACTTTGTCGTGTTCGAACCGTTGATTTCAATCGAGAAGTCATGTTATTTCGTGCCTCTCGAACATATCCGCGCGCGTGCCCTACGGCAATTTGCAATTTCCTGTTCATTCTGCTTGGAGGTCGGTGTGTGTACTCTCCACGCACGGAGCGCTATATATTTAGTTCCAGTTTTCACAGCGTCCGCTAATTTTTGATACAAGACGAATCCCATAACACTAACTTCAACAAATCCCAAAACATTCTGTCTTTCACAAAATAGCTGCTGCAAAATGAACACAAAAATAAACTGTTCAAATATTAGTCTATTTCAAAATAATAAAAAGTAAATCTCAAATAAAACAGGAATTTCATTATTATGATTTAATAAAATACTTATTAGTACCATCGTTATGATTTAATAAAAAATACTTATTAGTATCAAATAAATGTAAAAAATCAAAAAAAATTTGTAAAAAGAGATGACGAAGAGGTTGATTTTCTGTGCATTATATAATGCAGATGAATTAAAACGCAAGAAATCTTTGCAGGTATATTCATAACTGCGTTCAGAAGTGTGACATCAATGAGCAGTGATCTGTGATGATGCGTCACTGACGCATATTATGGAGACAAAATATTGCATGTGATCATAAAGAGCACTCCGAGTGTAAAACTCAGAGACAAGTGATGTGATGATGAAATAGAGAGGACCCTCCGGATGTCCTTTGTAGAAGCCTTTGACCTCACGGTTTGATAAACACAATAATGATTAAGAGATGGACCGAGGCGAGTTGGTTTCGAGGTAACACTCTACGCTAACGTTCGGGAGGTCAGGGGTACGAATCACTCACAGCTGATCGCTTGGAAAAAGTGCTTCAATTGTACTGATATTACGAAAAAGTGCCTCAAATGTATGTCTAAAAAAATGTCCATAGAGCCTGGATTCCCTCTGTATACCGTTGAATGATGAAAGCAGATGTAAAAAAATGGTGGTGATGAATTAAGTGATGGATGTTTTCGTTGTTTTTTGGGTTAAGTGAGCGTTAGATTGAGGATGGATCAATGATGGCATTTTATTATGCCGCTTTCGATTGAACGAAAAAACGAACCTAACGAAAATTCGATTTCACGCGCGCGTTACATTCATTTCAATTGGCAAAACTGCCAAGTGGAACTTGAAGTCTGCTGTTATCGACACTCGACGGTGAATGCAAGAGTGCAATTTATTTAGCCCGCTTGCTTACGCAGACTGACATAATAGTGAAAAATATTCATGAAATTATGTTTTCTTTTTCATCATCCGGGTCCAACGTGAGTTCATTAAGTGACACGCAATCGTAACATGGAATTGGATCGTGTTTATACTATAATTGAGGGAATTCTCGAAAGAAGGAAATGGGGTGAAATATACGGAACCGTGGAAGCGATGCACACTGGTACTTTAACTAACATAATCCAGAGATCGATGATACTTTTACATGAACAAGGAACCGCAATTTTTTTCCTGTCGACGACGCGCGAGCACGTTGATTGAATGTAACTGTGGCCAATCAGTAAAAAGTTTCGTACATTTTGATTTACCACGTGCTGAATCCGATTACCAAAACGCTCCACATGTCATTATCAAACTAATTTAACCAACTCTCGTTAGCTCCTGAATTTCTTTGATAACCTTTTCGTCCATGATTGGGTTACATATATATAACACTGGATCATTTTTTGTTGCAGGTAAAATTTCCGGCGATTGAGTAGAAACAAGAGACGACAAGCACACACCACTACAAGATTGTCCTAGATCGTATGTTAAAAAATATTTGGTATTGGCGAAAGCTTAAATTTGGAAACAAACATTACATTTGGTTCCGACTTTAAAAATTAACAGCGTTTAGTTTGAAACTAATACAGTTTTAGAAACGCAGTTTTTTAAAAACTGCGCCCATCCAAGTGTTCCAAGTGTTTTTTTTTTAATAATACTACATATAACTAATTACGGCGATAAGGTGTAGAGTAAAATAAGTAGGGTGGAATACATTATTTATTAAAGGTCCTTTTTTTCAAATACACATTCGTTTAATTCTAGTGAATGCAAATTTGATTCAAGTATATTTTTAAATTGTTTAAATTTCATTATTGGTGTCAAGTCAAATGTTAATTATTTAATTCGAAATCGATTTGTTTGAACGACGTTAAATTTGATTGTAGAGGTAAAATTATTAATACTGAATTTAAATAAACGATCGAAAATGAACGAACGATAATGACAATTAATTTAAACTGAAAATTGACTAAAACAAAGTTGTTGTTGGAAACAAAATCTGAAATGTGGAATTTCGTACTTGGACTAATGTACAAAATACTAGATAAATTCTAGAACAGTGGGTTTATGAGTGCAAAATATACTATATTGATAATATCTGGTGAGCATGCATATCCAGCGCGGATAGGTGTGTGTAAATACGCACACAATATGGATGTTGAGTACGCGGACAACGGTGGCCTGTTAGGAGCGTAACGACAATGCTGGAGTATAGTTTTGGCGACTATCTGCTGATCCATTTGGCTAAAAGCTCGAGCCACGAATTCCGCCTTAATCGTATTAAGTCCCGTGTCCAGCGTCGAGGAGCTCAGAATTAGTGCGGTTTCCGTACTTGTATCTACATGTGGACACAACGTGTGTACACGGAAAGCGCACACTTATAGCCGACTGAGCGGTTCTCGGGCCCCAGCGATTGGCTCGTAAAGCTTGCGAATTGCTATATTATGGATTTTGGTTTGGCAAGCCGATGCGCATAACGGCGCACTCGCAATTCTCTCGCTTCGAATACCATCAAATCGAGCATGACGAGAGATTCAATCAATGGAGCGATGAAATTTCGTGTCGTTCTACAGTATATTTACTTGAGCCAATGTCCCCAGCCCGCATTCCATCTGTTAAGAAGAATTCTTTCGATTCTTGCCCGTTTTGTCTTAAGCCGGATTCAGCTATCGTTTGTAACACCTTTGATCAACTTTCAGCAGCATCCATGCAGTCTGTTTGAATTTTCCACTCAGCTTCACGCTGTTTGAGTCAAAAGCGCCTTTTTAATATTGCACTAAACGAATTCCGAGCAGACGAAGCTTTCGACGTCAACGTTAATGTCACTTTAAGAAAACAAACTTTCGGACCGCAGAAGTAGCCATTTTGCACTGTTAATTTTCGAGTTACAAGTTGAGGCCTGTAATTCGATTCATAACCTCACGCTACATTTCTTGGGCAATTTGGCGGATCGATCGCGAGCTTTCAGCGCCCTCGACTGAATGACGCACATGCGACGCTCAACTTTAATGCATTCAAACACGGGCTTTATAACTTTCGTAATTCGCTACGAAACCGCGACTCGATGGCCGACAACTTTGTTTCAGCGATTCATCTTTGCCGCGGTCTGACTCGATACACGTGCACCTGCGCAACGCTCTACCGACGCGAACTCATAAATAGTGAGTGCAGCTCGCTCTTCTTCGGCGTACCACAGCCGATGTTTCAACGAAAACGAACTGAATTACCAACGTGATTTTTCTCACTTTGCAAGTTGCTCCATAAATTATCAGCCTCGCGCGAGTGTTCACTCGCTAAACCTCTGCGGTCATCCGACCGCTTCTCTTTTATGTGTTACGTCCTTAATTTTCATACAACAGACGTCGTTATGCTACCTCAATTTACTCCGCTGCAAATGTGGGTATTTATTATGCTTCCGCTCAAAAAAAAAAAAAAAAAAAAACATTCCCCGAACGATTGCAGTTCTTTAACTGTTGGTGTTTCCGTCGCTGAAGAACGGAATCAGAAAGTTCAAGGTCAACGAGAGTTCCGGCTTCGATTTCAGAGCTTCAGTTCCATTTTTCGAATGTTAACCCTTTTCTGATGTAGTCAAGATTTGTCTGCATGTGAGGCAGTCGTTTTGGTGTGGGTAAAAATATAAAAATAATAAAATTCGATTTTATTTGTTTTAAAACTAATATCTGGTTAAGAAAAAGAAAATATGGAAAATAAATTCGACTGGAAAATTGTGAAATAAACATGATTCGCACAACAAAACAAGGTTTTGATTATTCGTTGATTGAAAATTTTATTTACAACAATACCGCATGCTATTTGAATTATTCTACCGTGTTCCATTGATAAACACACGTTGCGGTGCAAAAAGTTTCGGCTAAATTTATCGGATCGTTCGGATTTCATGTCACTGTACAAATTTCTATTCGTTTGTTACTCGTAAAATAACCACGATTCACAATAGAGACCTTTTTGCAATTACATGCAGCACGAAAAGTTGTCAGCATTTTTTTGTTACAATTACCGACAGATCAATTTTTCGTAGACAAGAGAGGAAGGCAGTTAGTATTACATGGAGCTCTGACGCCTTGTCGAGCGTGGGGTACAAAACAATTGCTGGGCTTGGCGAGATCGAAATTACATTTTTCAGATTCTGGTGTTAGTATCGGTGCAATTCGTCGAGCTGCTATTGTATCGCAACGTCAACAATTGCTAATTTGCCTTGCAAAGGCAGAGGCGAATTCGGTTAGGTCGTACTACTAAAATACAGTAACATCGTGAATGTTGGCTGAGGTTTCTTTGTGAATCAAGACACTTGAGTTAAAATGACTCTCTCGCGAGCGGCTTGAATGTGAGAAGCAGATGGCGTTATATTGCAAGAGCATCGAGTAGGAAGCAACGACCTAGGATGCTGTTACATGTAGACAATCTGAGCTTCTCTGGTAACGTGTCAGGGAAACCGGATATGACGTCAGATTCTGTTCCTTTGACTCGACGCACGGGTCTCGTCCGGACGTTGGCGAAGTAATTCTCGGTTTCTGCGAAGTAGACCTAGAAATACCGTCTAAACATTAGCGTGCCGTCAAGACGCGTAATATTTCCGCACCGAGACGTTATTGTTTAACAATGGAACTAAACACTCGTCTGGGAAATTAAGCGAACACTTTTTCAACGGGCGACCCATTTCGTGGGCGGAAAAGTACTCGCTGGAATAACGCGCTTCGTCGTCGGTCATTACGTCGAGGAGATGAAAGGCAGTTTACTGCTAATGTCCACAATTCCTTCGGGAGCTATTTCATATGACTTCAAGCTAGCTGGAATCGCTAGATTCATTATTGCGATTAATATTCCCGATTGGCCCATCTGTAAATAACGTATTGGAAATACCGAATTTCATTTCCATTCGTGATTTGGTTCCAAAAATTTCCATCCATGACAGTTTTTCACTGGATTGTTGAACAAGTAAATGTTCCCATCGTCCGTTTAATAATGCCGATGATTGTTCACTGAAACGCTGTGTTTATTCCACAATTCTATATTTCAAAGAATGACTTTGTTAATGGCTAAAACAAACAGATAGAATTATAAACGGAGTGAGAAAAATTGTTTTTTCGTAAACTTCGCGAAGTCAGGAAGTCCAAGAATACCGCGGAAACAAGTTGCAGGGTGACCATCAGGGAGAAGCAGTTCCACAGAGGCCAGCCGAATCGCTTCTGTACTCTGTTCCAGTGGAATATCCATTAGTTACAGCATCACTGTTGACGAAGCATGTTATTTCCCTTGTGTACGTCGTCTGGCCTCCACCTCCTCTACCTTTCCCTCTCAATCTCGACATACCTTGCTACCTTTGTCGTTTGTTGCAGCTTCAAAACGTTGACAATAATTTATCGAGTCCTCTTAGCGTGAAGATACGAAGTCATGCAAGGTTGGAATAAGAATTTAGCACGTGAAAACAAGGCCGATGGTAAAGCAAATGGCCAAGAAAAGGAGCGAGCGCAAGACGCGATGAAAAATGGTGAAACAGTTTTTGGAATTGAATTTTTGCCACCGAGTTCAACGACCTGACACACAATCGCGACAGTGAAGCGCGTGGTGATTTGGCTGCCATCGTATTAAGAGTTGCGGATTTTTGGCTCCGCGTAAACAATGGCCCGCTAATGCCAGCTCGCTGCCAGGCGCGAATTGAAAACGGAAACGTATTCTTCTTCCGCTGCCAAATGGTCGGCGACATCGCGTAATTCGGAGGCAGTTACGTGTGCACTGCATCACAAAATATTTCGTTGTTTCACTCGCGTTTTGCGGAGTTTCCGCTGCGCCTTGCAGCCGTCTCGTCAATAATAAGACACACTGCTCCAGCCAAGCGGAAACAAACAAAACTCGGACTCCAAGTTGAGCGACTAAACGCGTTAAGTCACTGACTGTCATGTGCTTTGTTTTCATTATTATATACGTTTGCGAGTTGGCTGGTACTTCAACACATTGTTTTCCGGAAAACGTATATACTTTTCTGAAAGCTCGTCCCAGTAATATCAAAGGCAGTCATATAAAATATAAGGATAATAATAATAATATACTTGTGATACACTCTGGAAAAGGTCTTATGAATTTTTAACCGTTCTTTTAAATACTAGCTTCAAATTTGCAATGCAATGATTTTTAGCAATAATTTTTTCGGCGCAACTGCCCTCCTTCTGAACCCAGAATTGTATCGGTTTTTATGAATTTAAGTTTTAAAAATTTTTTCACATTTGTCTATGTTGTTTTAAATGCTTACGAGTTTGTTCGATTAATGTTTATATTCTTGAACTTGAGCGCATTTTCAGTTCAACAAAAATTAGTAGAACTTTTCTCCCTACAGCATAAAGAAAGAGCCGTTGGTCTGGATGAATTATCAAAATAAAGCCATGATACGAGTTATGTACACTTGAAAAGTCGAAAAGTTTGTATTACGCCATGATTACTTCAGTCAAGGATCACTTTACTTTGTCTAACAAGGAGCTTTGAGTTAATGTATTCGAGAATCTTGTTACTCGGCGTATCACTCGGACCACGAATAAACAAAATTTTCACGCTAACGAAATAAAATAGCAAAGAATATAAGGAAAACTTTTGCGCCATGCAAAAGCCTTGGCTGCGAATTGCGGAGATGCCGGGTAAATTTCTCGGCAGTCTCTGAAGGCTCATTTATCGTGTCACGAATGATTCGCAAACTTTTCGTTTGAGCGGTTCGTTAGCGATGCTAATCCGCTGGTTGAATGCAAGTTGGCCTCGACTATAAAACTGAAGGTTTCAAAGTTCGCCGGGCTGGATTTCGCAGAGCTGCGTGCATTCACCGTTCCATATCGCACGCAAAAACTGTATTCACACCACAAAGGTCGAAAGTTCAAGCTACACTATACTACACATAGTCTTTAATTTTCAAATAGTTGTAAAATAAATGTCCGGGGAGATGAGAAGCTCTACTGCATGCGATTTTTCACATCCGACTTATCGCAGTCCGGCTCATCATCTACGGGAAAGCCTGGCGTCTGTGAGATTGTCACAGGTATAACAGAGTGCCGGGCTGAATTGGAGAACGAGGTGTAACGACGTCGTTACGAAGATATACATAAACGCATCTTGGTCCTTGACGTTCGCCTTATCCTCGTAGTAGAGCGATTATAGCATACCGCCGCAGGGATATAACGGCAGTTGCGGCTTCATAAGCCGACCCCCGGCATACCTAGCGATCCTCACAAGCATTGCGATATACACCCTAATGCTGAGTCTAAAGAATCTTGCCATTAATATGCCGTGTGCCATGCAGTTTCACTTTTCCTTCAGTCCGAAGGAATGCCGCAGCGCACCGCTTTGATGATGAAATTGTCTTTCGCCAATGCAGAGGGTGATTTCCGATCGACTGATTTTGCCGGAACCAATGACATTGAGAGCTAATGACGTCAGGACGTTGCGCTACGTGCCTAAATTCTATATTTTTGCAACGGTAAGAATTAAATCAAGCGCCGACTTTGAGGCTAACTTTGCAGAGATCTTCGAATCAACTTCTCCAAAGTATGTATGTTTTTCGAACAAATTAAATTTCACTCCAATCGTTTCGTACTTTTTCCTGCCTTCTTGTTTAACTCGCTAATTGAACGATCTTGAAAAAGAAGCTCTCAAGTTGTGGGGCACATAGAAATCAACTTGCCTCTCGCAAAGGAACGATTCTTTCTTTTTCTCCAAGTTTGTGTGTCTTGCATCTACAAAAATAATCCCAACTTGGGAGGGATTTTTTTCTATCCGTTGGCAAGCCAAATTGAGAACGTTTCCTTGTAATTTATATCAACCGCAATTATCAACTACCGCAAGCGATTTTGCACATGCGATCGTAATTGTTAATTACGTTTGTGCGAAAGCCACCCGTAGACATGACGGAGCTAAGAAGATTATTCATAACTACACACCGCGCGGGTCTTTACCCGTGCAACTCCGCAATCAGCGAGAGCGGATTTATCGAGCAGGCGGTCCTCTTGTCTACATTCCACTAGTTTTTTTTTCTTTTTTTTTTTTTTTTTTCGTCCGATCGTTACTTCCGCCGCGAACAGTCAGTCCCAGTTTCGTCCCGAATATAACTCCCTCGACAATGTAACTCTTTTCCGCACCGAGATCTAATAATGTTGACAACAATGGAACATCGGGTAAGCAAAATTAGCAGTGTTTCAATATCGTGAAGCAGAACTGATGGCTCGACAAAAGAAAAGTGTTATTTCATAATGCGCCAGCGTCTATTATCCGGCCGGTCCTTAATGATATTCGTGCACAATTTAATTCCGAGACTGCACAAGCCGGAAGCTTAGGCAGGATGTTGTGCCGGCGCTGCATGTAGTCGACGTGCACAATGAGGATGAACGAGAGTAGTCCTGTAGGTGGCGCGAGGGGGCTCGCTGCCATTTTCATGTTTCTGCCAGTGCGACATGGGGTGCGTCGAATCGTCGCGCACTCGACAACCATACACACAATAAAGTTACAACGCCGCGGAATTAAACGCGCACTGGTCCAACCCGCAGGGAAACCTCGCAGCAGAAAGTCACAAATTACTCGCGGCCCGATTCGAAAAGCTTACACACTAACTTTTGCGCACCAAATTTGTCTTCAGCCAGACAAAGCTGTTTTTCTATTAGCCCGCGTACAAAGGTTACAAAATAATCTCTAAGAGCCATGCGTGCTAACTCCGAAGTCGCGGATACAATTTCCGTGTATTATTATTATGATATAAAAATTACGTCCTGTTTGGTATGCATTGAAATGTGTAAGTCGTTAGTCAGTTGACGCTCTATTGAAATGATAATAATGAAAGTGCGAAAGAAAAATGCGAATGGGACATAAGTAAAAGAAGCTTGATGATGGGAGGAAAGAAGAAAAGCTGTTATTTGCCGGGGAACATAAATCCTACATCGAAATGAGTTTAAAATCGGGGAACGACAGGACGTATTTTCCCGACAGGAAGAGAGGAATCTCATTAATTCATCCGTGGATTCTGCAGACGGGGGTATCAAAACTTTTCTCGATGTCGAAATCCAAGTTGCGTGAGTTTGTCGTCGAGGACGTCACTATAGCCGACAGTGATTCAGTCGTACCCATATAGTAAAATCCACACCGGGCAAAAGCGGTTCGGCTGACGTGCAAACCGCACAAGACCAAGATACGACGAAGTGTGACGTGAAAATTAGATTTCGGGATAAATTGCAGCTCGGCTGTTATTCAATGAATTCTCATTGGTAGTCGATCATAGAGAGACGTAGTTCGTAATTCGAACTGTTGGATCAAATCTTCAATAAAAATCATTTAGATTACTAAGTTCTCGCCATTATTTTTCCAATAAGCATAGAGGGTGTAACTAAAGTGTATGACGGCGCTGCATGTATTAATACTATGATAAATTGTAAACAACATTACAATAACAGTTTGTATTTTTACTCAATTCGTGATTTTTAAATCACAATTAAAAAAAAACAGATTCGAAGCACAGAACTTGTAACGCACAGGGCAACGTCTCTCAGATCTGCATTTCTAATTACTTTCTCTGCTCTGGGAGACGTTGCCGTGTGCGTTACAAGTTTTGTGTGTCTGTTGTTTTTTTTTTTTTTTTGGTTTGTGTCATTGTTTACTTTAATTTTGTTTACAAATTATAATAGTATTAATACATGCAGCGCCGTCATAAACTTTAGTTACACCCTGTATAACATGCAAACAAAACACAATTATTATTTTTCTTTTCGAAGAATAATTTACATTAACAAATTAGGTAACGCTATCAAAGTTTGCAAATAAAAAATAATTATTCACTTCTGGCAGTGAAACTAAATCCTCAAGAATTATGTGACCAAATTGAAACACCTCCATATTTTTTGGTTTTTGAGCGGATATTATTACGGCATAAAATGCCTACGATGAAATTCAACAGCTGTGCAAACGCAATCGACTTAATACGGTCTTCCTGCCTAAGACATAATCGTGTTCGATTATATACCTCAAGGTTTAGCTGCCAGCAGGGGCAATTATATTTTCTCACCACGTAGCCGAAAAATAAATTTCCGCGGACATAACTGATGATGCCCGAAAAAGTTTATGAACTATCTTATATAAACTTCTTGAAATATAAATTTTTAATAATCCATGTGGTTATTTGTGGCTCTCGGCATTATAAGTCTTTATTTTCTCCCAAATGTTCAATTCATCTAGAGTCTATTTTCACTTGGAAAAGTCGTTTTAAATCAATACACGCAATGTGACAGAAAGATAATTATTGCAGGCGATTTTTGTCCGCGTGACGTTAAGAGGATAAACTACTGTTAGAGGACAATGAGTCATCCACGACCAGCGATAATGATAATTGAAACGCGTAGTATCGTTTGGAATGCATGAATGCAGGTATGCCGTATATATCGAATGTGCGCAACCGCGGCACGTAAGTATTCATCGTTATTCACAAACCATAAATCCTATCAATTGCAGGCTACGTACGTTGCGTGGTAGCCATCGTTCACGTTTTCTACTGCGCGCCTTTTCATAAAAGGACGACACTTGTTTAGCTGCAATGGCCATTGCGGCTAGTATTTATCGAATTTTCAAATTTTTCAAAAACGCCTTTTGGAAGGCACATTTAAACGTGAAAATATATGTTATAGTTTTAGCAGTATATAAAAAATTGCACGATGAATATTCAATGAAACCGGAAGTTCATTGGAAAAAAAAGTAGCACGGCGCCGAGAAAATTTAATTGGAAATCTGAGATATTGCATTCCACCACGACATTTATTAAATTCGTATTATCATCCTTAGAATGATGAATAGCAATTGCCGCACTCGTTGCGTCCATTACGTGGCAGTTTATCAGCTGCAGATTGTCGCTGGTTTGAAAGAATGCAAACAAATTCCCATTAATTTTAAAACTTTCGACAAATTTTTTGCGCAATTATTTGCGACGAGCCACACTTGCTTTTTTGTCGCCTCTCGTCGCGGCGGAAATTGTGTTTTCAAACTCTGCATTTCGCTATCACGGAATGTACGTGAACGGTAATCATTTTTTATCTCACTGTTGGCAATACTTCGGTCTACTGGGAATCGATTAATCGGCCCACCTGCGATTTCCGGTCGAATGACCGAGCGTGGCGTAACCCAATCAGAGACAGCGAGCGTTAATTTAACGCCACGCTTTAGGGAAATCCGCTTTTTGAAAAGCTGTGCTCAATTGCTGCACCAGATCGGTAAGGGACTATCAAAAGCTACCATTACGCTTATATTTTCTGCTCGCTGTTTAACCTAATGTTCAAAATCCCACTCGAAATTACATCTAACGAATTTTAAATGTCACAAAAATTCTTGAAAAACAACTTCAAAGAATATATCGACAACTCAGTCGAATAAAAGCATACTTTTTAATATAAAGCTGTGAAGGCAAGTGGGCTTTTTTTCAACTGAGGTGTCGATATATAGTTAGCATTTTAAGTTCCTTCAAATTCTTTGATAAAATATCATTACTTGAAAGCTCCCTCACGGATGAAAATATAGTCGCTAAAATATATTTCATTTTATTATACTTATTTCCGCTTTTTATAAACATTTTAAATATATTTTATTTTATATTTTATATTTATATAATGAAATTTATAAATAAAATGTAAACCAAATATTATGCTTACTGCAGGAATATATTTTCCATCCAAAAAATATATTTTATTTGTATTTTCAATATATATTTTCGTCCGTGCGGGGCCGTTTGCGATGTATAAAAATTGTTGTGGATGAAAATATAAAAAGTGTTCATCATACACGTTTCTGTTACAGCGAGGCAGTATAGTTTGGCTTAAGAATAAGGCAAACAAACAATGCTCGCGAACGTTATTTGTTTATTTTGGCGTTTTTTGTTTCTCAGTCCAATGTTACAAATACAAAAGTCTTACAAAGCCAACAAAACTCGGCGCGCACGACTATAACTAAAATTCAATTTACTGCACCCGTGCCAGAAGTCAGCTGCGGCTTTCGCAGAACAAAACCCACAAGCGCGTGTACACATTAGTTAGACAGAAAAAGCGGCGCGGCAAGTAAAACAGCAGCGCAAGCGGAGTGTCATTTCGGTCGCCGCACGAATAATTCAGTGTAATTTTGAGATTCGCTTCGTGTCCTCCGTAGCCCCAGCATTCAATAAATAAATAGCTCTTGGGCGGAGAAAAATCGTGGTCACTCGAGCATGTCACGGAATCCCGCTCAATTTGTCGTGCAGTCTGCGACATGGAGCTTGCAAGTTTCCGTGCGATAAACTGCGCGAGGCAAACAAGACGAAGCGTTAAATATTTGAAAATGACACGAAAAATACGCTTTTTGGCGTGGAGAGCGCGGCTAAACAAGCGGCGAATATTTGGCTTGAAGAGGGTGTGCAAAATTGATGCGTAAGTATGTTGGGCACGGCGTCGAACCCTTGTCGGTTGCTCGGAATTGCATTAAATCCGCTCCACTGGTCGCAGTCAAAACTCCAATTTAAAAGTTCCCGGCGGACAGTTCGTGGCAATTAAAAACGTCCCGTGAACTCGACGCCGAGCCCTTCCGAATAAATAGTTCGTCACGTCGCCGATAATTGTCCTAGTCGGTAATATTTTGCATCCGGAATTTCGCACGTCCGCTTCCTCGTCCCAACTCGAAATGAAATCCGGACGTCTTGCTTGCGATATCGAAATAATTTCGCATTCTAAATGGGATTCGAGAAGTTCGGTCCGCGAACAAAAAATTCACTTCGTCGTCGCGCGCGCGAGAGAGACACCGCGCTTTTGATTTACCTTCAACAAATTAATGAGATTCCAACGAAAAAGACCTCTCCTTCCCTTCAACTTCCTTTCAGCCGGAATTTTTCTATTCGCATGGCGCACCAGTCAAACCTCTCCGACAAGGGAAAGAAAAATATTTTAGTTGTAGAAATGAGAATCTGAAATAGCGAAGCGCGAAAGGGGCTTAAAATGTGACGTTTATGAAGCGTTCTTCTTCATTCTCATTTTCAATTCTGTCCACATGATTTATGAAGCGATTCTAGCATTTCAAATGTAAGGACGATGAATTCTTAAAAGGTTTTGTAATTTTTTCCATCCGCCTGAAGGAGCAAACAAAAAAAAAGTTTTAGTATCCTGCATTGTTTCAAATCCCGCACAAATTTTTGATAAAGTTTGTCACACAATTTTCTTTTTTTTTTTTTTTTTTGTTTTTTACATTATATTCATATAAATTGCGACGAACAAGATATAATATTTATAAAATACCATTTCCATCTATGAGAGAAATCACGTGATAAAACTCAGAAAATATGTTTCTGTTTGTAGCCGCACATTTCTTTTGCAGTGTCGATTAACCGTTTCCTGCGTAAGTTCGCGTGTGCAACAGTTCAAGTCGTTTTCGTGACATGAGAATATTTTAGCCGCTATTACGGTACGACAATGTTGAACGTACTTATGTGTAATAGCGCCCTCAGACTTACTGTCATAAAGTGTCGCGTGTTCCATCTCCCCGCACGTTCTATACGAGCCACTAATACCAATTAAACGGAGTAAGAACGTTTATAAACATGATTTCTCGACACAACTACTTCAACATAAAATCATCGAGGATCGACCTTTCAACGGTTCATCAAATTTATTATTATTTCATTAAATTGCAAGTTATAATGTAATTCAATGTTATGTAAATGAATCATTTTCTTATAACAAACATATTTGTTTGCGACGTAGAATATCATTGTCTAGAGTTCTTATTAGCTTAATATTTGCGGAAAAAATATTTACGTAAACGAGCATGTTTACTTGAACGGCCAAACAAAGAATTGAGTAACAAGATGTCGGTGGAATTTGTTGTCATTTAAAATTTTAAAACGCTCAAGACCGATTACACGGAGATTAAGTTGTTCTCCGATTACACGAAGAAAAATGACGTAACATCTTTTACTATATGTCTGTATCGATCGAGTTCTGTCAACATGGAAGAATTCAACTTAACAAAAACGAAATATAAACATAAAAACAAATAAGATCAGTATCCCAAAATAAAAACAATCACTTCCAACCCCCAAAGTTTAAATGAAAAATAATTTTTTTTTTAAATATAGAAGAAATGAAAATTATGAAGTGATTTAGTAAACTCCGTGTCAGTTCGCGCACTCGTTTAGTCGAAATATATAGTAAAATTTGTAACGTCGTTTTATCCTGTGTACATTTCTGAAGCTACTTTTTAAATTCAACGTAAAAAAGCGATGTACATATTTTACATTTTACACAGACAAAAATATATTTCAAAAATATATTTCACGTATATTTATGTATTATAAAATATATATAAATATAATATAAATATATTTTATATATATAAAATAAATATAAATTTTATCGAAAAAATATATTTTTGTCTCCGTGGGATTCCACAGCTAGAAGTGAAAACCTTAAATAGCGAAGCTCGATAAGGAACTCTCATAGCTTATTCTCGCGCCGTTTGCCCACGAGTTAACGAAAGTCGGGCATAAAAGTCCGTGCTTCTTAGCCAAGACAGTGGCTTGCCGAGCGTGACCTATCTTCGCTTTAATGTCGTTAGCGAACTTGTAGCGCTCGCTTTGGTCATTATCCATAAAGTATCGACTCATCGCTATATGAACTTGCCAACTGTATCTTCAGATATGGTTTATGGGATCCTAGTCCTCAGTAAGCATTGCGATACATACGTACTGTTCGTATAGACATACATTCCGATGATCCGCAGAGCTCAATTTTCACACATGCCAGACAGTACATATGAAGGAAATTGATTCAGTAGTTAACATTCATCGGACCTCCGCTCTTGATTCAATCATATAGAGTTAACTTCCAAGTAAATGTATCACATTTTCAACCCACAATACACTGCTGTATTGATCTGCATGAATCGGGCATGTTGTGCCCGAACCAAAAAATAATGAGCTGATAAAATAAATGGCCCTTTTCTGTTGAATTGAATCCTTTCAGACGAGAATAAAATAAACTTTTATATACAAGTTTCAAAAGGCTAATGTAAAAGGTTAATGAACAAATTACCGAAAAATCAATTCAATTCAAATTTAAGCACGATTGATTTGTTTAATGATTCTATGTCTAGTCTAATTCAAAATGTAAAAGGTCAAATTTCTAAACAAATTTTACCTTATCCAAAACATATATTTTTTGTACATGTCGAAGGAGCATTTTACGTTTTATAATTCGTCGAAATCAATATGGTTGTACGTATTTTTTTAGTGTATGAATTTGCTTGTTGATTGGGGTATTCACATCCATGGAGATAGAGAGGTAAGGAAATTAATACACGGTAAAATTGAGACACGGCTGAATTACTTTTTTGACAATACTCGAATCATTAATACTTGTTATTGTCATTTACAAGAGTGAGTCACGGTCTGACGCGACTGAGTTATGTTTGAAATGAAAAAAAGACATCATAAAACGAATGAGCCGCATCAAAAACGAAAATTCACGCATGATATGACTGAGTGAGAAGATACGCGTGACTAAAAGTTGTGTTTACATTTTGTCATGGATAAAGCATGTGATAATGGCCGAAGAAAAACTTAACTAAATAACAAAAATGACATTCCCATATTTCCCACATGCTAATTTAAAAAACACAAATTAAACAAAAGATGGAAGTGCCACTCATTTAACGCCACATAATATTATTCGTTAAAAATTCATAAATAATCATTATATAAGAATGCATTTTAAGGATTGAACATATTTGTTATAACAATTTTCAGCAACAAGATCGATGATTGTAGAACGTTGTTGTAAGGGAATCGTTTTTGATTCCATTTATGTCGAGTTTCAGAAACATATGTTATGACATCTCGGTGATAGTCAGCCGATAATCCGTGGATGTTAATCATACATTACAGCGAGATGCCTTTCGTGATGCAGCGGGGCATGTCGCAAAATTTCGCTCACAAGACGATATTGGATTATTCGGGTGGATGTCGTTCCACACTTGGTGCGAGTGTACGTGATGGTGGACGGCTTCCGAGGGTGTTTTTCAGAGGACGAGTTTCGTTGGGCAAACAGTATGGGTTCTTGTATCGACTTTTTGAAATTAACTTTGGATGAGAAGGATTCTTTTAATGTACGTCCAAATGAGATTTCCGAAATTGGATTATACCGAAGATCCGAGATGCATGTGAATTTTTGGACTTCTTTTTCTCCAAAGAAAAGTTTCTCGTTTAATTCTACTAAATCACATTGTAAAGTTCAATTGTATTTTATACAAATTCTAACTTAGCTGAAACCCGGCTCCGTCCAGGATTCTGATAAAGAAAATTTTTTTTAATAGATTTTTTCGATCAAAAATTTCTGGTTGCAAAATTTAAATTACTGTATTTACAATATTTACTATTTTTTGGTTTTGAATTTGAAAATTGAAGAATAATTGAAATCAAAATAAAACTTTGCTATGTACGAAATCAAAAAATATATATGATGAATGAATGGAGTTCTAAAACTAATTTTTCGATTATTTTTTTTAATCAAAAGGACGCCATAGTCAAAAATTTCGAAAAACCTATTTTCTACGACAAACCACAGGTTCAAATTTTAGTTAATTTTCGTTAAAAGTCATATATGTTTTTTGTCTCTTTTGAACGTTGTGTGTCAGTCACACTACAGCCTATGTAATTAAAAATTTTCAAAAAATAATCAGGATCTTGTTTTTTTTTTAATATAAACAATAAAACCACTTGTGTTAACGTTGATACAAAAAAAAACTGATACTAACAATAATAAAATGAAATAATCTAAACATATAACAATTGAATTTTTTGCAAATGTTTTCAAGAAATATCGATTAAGGTGGATTTTTATGTAGCTTTCGGTACTTCGGAGAATGTCTGGAGTCACCCCGTGTCGCTGAATTTTAACTTTATTCCTTTTTTCTAACATGGGGATCTCGGACAAACAAAAAAATGAATGAAAAAACAAGCGTTTCTCATTTTTTTTATATTAATGAGAATACTTCATACAGGTATACATGATCTCATATTTTATATTTTTAAAATCATACTCGATTTGCTGAGTGATTAGTAAAATTTAAATTTCTTGAAATAAATAGGATAACCTAATATTTAGCCATTGTTAATAACCAAAGCTCGTGATGTTCCAGCATACAAATCATGATGTCAATTACATAATTCGAGCCTTCATATAGAATTTCATATATAGATTCCGTTGTACGTTCCCTAGTCAATAGACCAATATCAAATTCCCCCTGGAATTCCATCTGGATTCCAATACGGATTCCCATGTAAATTCGTTTAAATCAGCTTCTAAATAGTGACCCACGTAAATTTTGATTACACTCGCGATACAATTTTTAGCCGCAAGAACGAAGGGCACGTCAATACCAGCAGTGTCAGCGAACTTTTGCGGTCGACCCTGCTCAACATTGTGAGTCTGCAAGAAAATGATAATTCATATACGGGAAGAAGTTAGTCTGGGGTACGATTGGCCAGCGATCGCAAATACTCGATAAGAAAGCTATTACTGCGAACTATCTCTCCGGCAACGATGGAAGCGCATCGTTGTAAAACAGCGAGATTAATACCGTGTAACTTTTATCGTCATCTGATGCCCACGAATATAACCAACTTTTATCGTCCCAACTTATTTCGCGATGTAGATAAAGCCGTCCAAACGTTTATCCTTGTTGACAAATTGAACATCATCCGAGGCCTGGTTGCTGCTTCTTCTGTTCATGTTTTTCCAATGGACCCTATCTGATGTCACTACCATACAGACAACTAAATGAAAGGGGCCTAACGAACCATATTTTTCAGAACAATATACTTCGACTTCATCGATGATTCGATTTGATAGCTAATTGGGCTCCAATTAGCTAGCTTGATTTTTGCCATCTGATTGGAGCGACACATTAGGTGAGCTTTTTTTATTTTGAACCGGCAACACTGCACAGTCACAGCTGTTAAATCCATGCAAAGACCTTTTGGTCGCTTTGTTCCATACAAAATATTGGATTTCAAGCCGTGAGTGCTAACGAGGCAACTGGCAAAAAAGCACGAAAGATTACAAGGGATTGTAATAAATTACTGTAGGCGTGCTTGCCGTCGCTCTGCATGCTTAGGTGTCGCCGGTAAAGCCGCGCACAAAACGGCCCGTCTCTGTTATCCTCTTTACCCTCGTCAACTTCGTCTTCTCTCGCAGACGAGAGATGCACGCACTGTTTTCATTTTTATGAAAACTCGTAAAGCTCTCACCTGCCTGACACTGCTTTAATGACATTGCGAATCTCTTGTGTTGCGTTATTCCTTCAATTTCAATCACATTAGCGGCGGAAAAAAAATATCCTATAACAGATGTGCAGGAAAAATGTTTTGAAATAATATTTCAATGTCAAAACCAAAGCCTGTATTCTACAAAATTTTACTTGAAATTGTTTTAACGTTGTTGTTACAACTATTTCAATTGTACGATATCAGGTTTTACATCAAACATTTTATATTTCGTGTTCTGACGCAGATTATTTAAATTTCCGAAAGACTAAGAGAATCTCGTAAAGCACAAGGAAAAGTAAGACGGCACTGAAATTAATATGAATAGTCGGGTGTATGAGATTAAGTGGAGATGACACTCTGTTAATTGAACCCACGGTAACCTTGATTCATTCTACAACCTTAACGATGTGTTAAAAAGTACCTCTAGCTTAAATGTATATAACTATATGTTTTAATTATTTTTAAAGTCATGCCAACATATTAGCCATGAAATTATACCCTCAATATATCACCTCCAACTCTGTGCTGTTAGTTAAGGTACATACATTTGATTTGAACTGAATATTTATTTGATACAAATTGAAAAATTTCCCTTGCTGTTCAATTTCAAATAGAATCACAATTCCGTCGGATGAACGTGAAAAGTTGTGTCGGTACAGCAACCCAAATCCGGAATAGTAATATAACATTAAAATGCACGCTTCTTGTTCTCTTATGTGGACTGAGTGTCTGGTGATATACAAGAAAATAGTAACGATATTTTCGTCAGATTTGCTTTTTGTTGGAAGCAACAGGTCGAATAGCAACACTGCGTTCGACTGCATCATGTTTCAATAGCTCAAATTAATTACCCTGGATTCCGATTGATAAGTTGAACGTTATTTAAAAAATATGATCCACTGAAACGCACGCTGAACACGGCCCGAGTACACAGTGATCTGTGTTGCACGTTACGCTTCGAAAGTTGCCAACTTTATTGATTAAAAGTTGGTTGCGACGAAAAACTTATACTCATGCGACGACAAAATGGATATGAACAATTGCATGCGGAAAAACGAAAAAGAAAATCTCTGTTTTACACCGAGCAGAATAAACAAAACAAAATTGTCTTAGCGGAAAAACAATTTGTCATCTTTGTAAATAATTTGAACAGTGAAGAACAAGAACGAGCCAAATTGTCTTGAAAATATACGATTTAAATAAATATTGTTCGCGTTCAAGTTTAAGTTTGCAAAGTTGAGATCGCAGCAGACGAGTGAAAAAGATTCGCATCTCAAAATCGTGAGCAAACAGTTGCCGAATTTGAACTATTTACGATTCATTATAAACACTAGGCGAATTAAGCAACGAGACTTGAGGTTTGGTAGTAAAAATTTGCTTTGAGGATACGTATCCAATGTTTGTTAAATCTACTCTAACTCGAAGTATTTTCAGTGCGAGTTAAACATGTACGCAGAATGAACACTGAAACCGCCGAGATGCGATTAAAAAGGGTGCATTATCAAAAGCCCTGCAATGAAAAATAAACCATGGTGAATTCCGTTTGCTTTGAGGTTGACTTTTCAATTAAGTTGAAACAAGTTCACGTTATCACTGTGGAGCGTAGATCGTTAACCATAATTATTAAACAAGAGTATCAACAAGGCCTGAGTTTGGAGAAGCAACGCGTGTGTGTGATAATTACTTTTGAAACAGAGCACTTCTAAATCGAAATTGGTCTTTGTAAAGTGGATGCTGAACTTAAAAGTAGCAATGAATGCGTCTGACGAGAACAGCAAAATCAATTTGGATTTTCCCCGGGATGTTTTTGCGTGAACCAAGGGGAAAAATTACAATAATACCTCGCCAAATGAACCGAAAAGGATCAGGAGATCAAGCTTAGCCGGCAGTCGCAACTCCCCTCGTCTTCAAACCAGGAGGATCTTTCTCTCGTGTGCACTTAGCCTGGCTCGACGAATAAACGAATAAATCGTCGTTTCTTTATGCAAACTCGCATTTAATTTGAGACCAACATAGAAAAGCATTAATTCTGTATGCAAATACAGAAGTGATGGCGGCGGCTGAAATCTTTGCGGCTGCTTTGAGAGAAAACCCGAGGGGGCTACGCCGCGAGCCCTAATGAGCTGAGACGGCGCACGCGTCTGCTTCTTGCTTTCCCGTTCACTCGCGCTTCTATGACATTATCAAGATGTTTGTCGATGTCGACGTGATCTCGATATCGTCGTGACATAAGCTTAAAAACACGTACCGCCTTTTCAAAGAAAATTATTCATATTCTCACTGTTCCACTAGCAAAAAATCTCATCTATCAAATCAAATAATCAGACTTAAAATGAAACGGAGGTGCGTCTTGAACAGCTCGAAAAAGCACATCATTTTATCGTTATGCCTTGACAAGTCCTAAACGTCTGGCACAAATAATTTCTGACACCTTCATATTCTCGTCATTGACAAAATGTTTTTTCAAACATAACTCAATTTTTATTGTATGTCATACGAGTGTACATAATTTTTCACAAGGTAAACTTGAAATGTGTGTTTTTATAAACAAAATCTAAATACGAAACATGATTGAGTAAATTTGTTCATGCAATAATTTTGTTTACCCGAACATCGATTAGAACTGCCTTTCATCTATCGTGTTTCCAATAGTTGCAATTACATGGTCTTTTAAGCGAAACGTTTAATATAGGAAACATCTGTGTACAAATCGTGTAAACACTTTTCACATCAATCGCATGTTTACCATGCTTGCTCGTTATTTAGTTGCATAAACCACATTTCACTAGAACCTTTACTATTATCATCTGATCGACTGCACAATTTGCAATAAACCATTTGATTCACCCCCAAGTGCAAACTAGATTAAGTGAGGAAAACATTCCCACAAATTTGGTTCGATATATTACTGTTTGCAAGGAGAAACAAGGTTTTGCCAATTTAGAGACATTATAAAGAGGGGGAGATAAAAAGATGTGAGAACGAAATCCGTACGTAGATGGAAGGAAATAATTGGATAGAAATGCTCCCATTCGTAGTAATCCTGGACGTGCAGCGATGGTGACTTTTGTCGCGCGCAGCTCAGATGGTTTAATGTTCTTTAGCGTCCTGCGTATCACTTTTACGAGCGCTGATTCCCGTAACTATGTCGAGTCTCCAAGACGATGAGGCGCCCGGGCAAAAGAGAGAATCTCGCAGAACCGTAAAACACTTTATTGAGTTCTAACCCGCAACCGCGCTTCATCTTTTCAGTATCCGAGTTTATGCGAGATGGAGTCATTTGACTCATGGTCAAGATAATATGATATGCCGTAAAACGATTTGCAAAAAACACCGTCAACGTTTTTTTATGTTTCCTCGATTTGCGTCGATCCGTTATGACAGAGTGAAGAGGAGGAAAAGAGAAAGGGCTCGAGAACACCATCTGAATTAAACATAATTCAAGTGCGCGATTTTGAACGCAAACTTTCAATCAAAGGACAAGCAGTAAATAAACCAATCAAAATTGGATCTCGAAATTGACTGTTAAATGAGTTCCCCTTGGCAAGTGTATTAATAACGAGCTCACTCTGAGGTTAGAACTCTAACAGGAATTAATATCCTGGCTGGCGTATACCTTCGATTCGTTTAATTTTCATCCGCGTCTGGGATCTGCTTACGGGAGTCACGAAACACACGGATGTAGAGCCGAGCTTATCGATTATTGCTCAATAGTTTCGAAAGCTCTCCGAAATCCATCCGTCAGATTGGAGCGCCGGGAACGCGAGTCTGCCAAGTATCGAGAAAGTGCGGCTGTGCGAAATGCATATATCCCATGTTCGACGCCAAAGGAATTAGGACTTGACGATAAATGACGATCTTGGAGCGATGACAGTGGAATTAATCGGATAATCTCTTATAAACAATTTATCAACATCTCATCAGGGGGTTTGCTCGCAAATTATCCTTGAAAATGCTGCGGTGATACAATTTCATTAGAGCCAGAATCAAATGACGAAAATAAGTTTGAGCCTGTTTGTAGACACCGATGGATGGCTGGGGGGAAAAACGCGGCTGCCAGTGAGATGCATGGCGCTGTATATTAATTTGATGTCTACAATACACATTCATCGGTGGAATTCATACGCTGTCAGAAACAGTGCAGTCTCGACTGAATAGATAGACGTTATGGATGTCATATGAGAACTCGAATCTAGGCAGAACGGCAGCGGCATACATCTCGCAATATCGTAGCACGGTTTACGCAGCCACGATTGCGCCAGGCATATAGTTCTATGACGACTGCAGAAACTTGCCCAGCACACGTTATCGTGACGTAACATCCTGCCGGATAACACACTGCATGCTATGGCGTTCCTCACAGACTTAAGAGTCAAGTCACTGCAGATGGTCAATGTCGTATTCCTGCTAATGACACTTTAACATCCCACAACCAAAGTCAATTATAAATTATCTCAAATATTTTTTTCTTTCAAAAATCATTAGTTAGCCTAAAAAAAAAGTTTTCCATTTAATTTTGATCTGGAGACCAAATGTTGATGGAATTTTTTTTCAAGTATCTTGAAATTCAGTGATTGTCGTCTCCAAGTTTCCAGTTACTAGGCACTAATTTCCTTGACCACCAGAATTGATTCGAGACTTTTTGCGAAGCTTTTGAAACTTTATCATTAAACAGATTCCGTGTAAGTTACTTATTGTTGGCCCGCAATTCGTAACCGAACTTCTGTGACAGACTCGAATGTGAGATAAAGTTTATCCGGTGCGAATGTCTCGCACGATCAACCAGTTTGACTGTAACGGCAACTTTAATTGTTCATGTTTGTTCGTTAAGTCCTGAGTCAACCTTTCAAACAGAACTACGATCTTTGAAGTTTCAAATTTCACCACGAATCACAAAGTAAAATTGTACCTGAAAAGTAAAAATTGTATCTGAAATCAACTTCTTTGACTTTTTTTTTATTTTTATAAATACTCACTGAGCTTGAACAATGAACCTGCACGGGATCCGCATTCTATTATCTCGGATACAAAATTTTGAGCCGGGAATATATTTTGAGTCCTGCCGGTGACATCCAACTGAAATGGAAAATATTCCAAGTTATGATTTTTGTCAAAAATGCATAAACAGCTTTCGCCCGTTCTTTGTAGCAGGTTGCGATCGTCCGGTCACAATCTGAATTGTTTGACGAAATATTTTGCAACACATTCTGTGTGCTTCTTTGTTTTTCCGATAGCTGATTCGACCTTTTTTCGTTCTGCCGTTTGAGTGGCATAACATCAAAGCGTGGATCAGCTGTGTAAACCTCTGTGAGACAAAGTGTCTCGCCCCCTTCTTTTTCTTAATCTTTTTTTTTTTATCCTGCACGTTCGTCCTTCTTCTTTGACTATATTCGAATTCCTGAGTCAGAAGTGAGAAACGCCGTTGGTGGCGGGAAAAGAATCGCAAATGCAACCAACGCGTTGGCAAAAATGTCGAACAGTTTGGATAATAGACAGGGAAATTCAATTTCACGATCTTTTTCCATAATGTTCGGGATTCTTTATCCGCGATTATTGTAGTTTTTATTATACGTGACGTTTCGATACACCTCTCCGAAGTGAATTCGAATGAACTGCACCTTGCAACTCATGACACACTCTTCATCTGCATTTGGAAACACGTTTTCTTTCAATTTGTATCATCATATTTTCTTTATATTCTTTTTTTTTTTTTTGAACGCGCTTAATCCCGGCGCTCGAGAGCCGCGTTAATTTTTCATCGCTCGCATAAATCACAAAACAGCGCACCCTTTTTTTTACAATTTTTCAAGAAACACTATAGTTTGTCTGCTTCAATTATCTGTGCCAACTTATGCATGAAAACACGAATGTGTGTGTTTTAATCGCTTTAAGATAATGCGATTATGTTACGATCCAGCGATTGTTTCGACGAAGGACAATATTGTAACGCGTTATAATGCAGCCGATGGAATTCGCCATATTTCCACGGCGGCAATCTATTTAAAAATCTGCCGACGCTTTATTAAAGCAAACGTGATTGAATTTTTGCTTGCGCGAAATTCATCGTTTAATTATCATGCCTTAATGGAGACATGAATTATTGCGAATCCCTTTGGCTCGCTCTCGGCAAAAACTCCCAACCGACGACGTTCTTAATTTTATTTTTGTACCTTAATTTCTATCGCGAAACGTGACGGGTCGTTAAAAAGGCATTGCCAAGTATTATAATTCGAATTATCAATTAATGACTCCGTCCGCCTGATACTAATCTAGAAAAAAGAAGTCCTTGAAAAAAAAAAATACAAAACTGAGAATTTTAATTTGTTAACACAAAAGTGAAGGTTTTTTCCGCAAAGCTGAAGAAAATAATGTCGATTTGCTTGCACGACAGGTCGTATTTCAAATTGTGGTATGGGAAAGAAGAAACCTGATAATTTCAATTTCCGATGGTCGCGAAGTTTGATACCAGCATTTTGAATTGATAGAGATCGATCGGCGTATATAATCCGGTTGAATTAAATAGCAAACGCGAGCATGAATGGACGACGTAACAAAGACAGAAGAAACTTTGAGTGAAGACTGGCATTGTCGTTGGGACGACGGTTACAAAAGCGGGACTTGTTCATTCATAACGCTAGGCAATCTGATAGACGTGTACGCGACAGAAATCAGTTGTAGCGCATTCCGCTCGCGTGAAAGAGCTCCCAAGCTGCTTCGCGGAACTCTCGTGTTTCCCCTTTTGCACGGTCGATACTCTAGCGCGCGTTCACGGGCTGCTTGACTCTCACACATCAGCAACGCGGAGTCGAATAACGCCACGCATCAAAGCATCCTCACATCTGTTATGAAACACTGGGCTGGACGGAAAAAGGGGAAAAATGAAAAAGAAGAGGATGAAAAGACAATTTGGAAGCGCAAAAATGAATGAGTAATTTCGCTGATTCTCCAGCTCTTGGCTCTTTTTTCCAACAGATATAAAAGAGGTGAAGACGCTAAAAGTTGATTTATGAATTTTTAAATTTCGCGCGGAATCGGTAATTAACGTGAGACGGCGTATTTTTAGCACAATAAATAAGGCCTATTTTAGTTATCCGGTATAAAATGTAGGTTAATTGACTGCACTTGAAGTATGTTTAATTTAATTTCGTTGCACGAGATGGCAGTTGATTGCTCGCTAGCTTTTTGAACTGCGGCATTTCTATAAAATTTCATCATGATTTCGACCTATACTCTTAAAATTCTTACTATTTAATCAAAATTCTAAGTATTCTGGTTTTGATCCTTGAGTAACTTTCATCGTCCGAAATTTTTTTTCTTTCATTGAATACATTTATTCTTCCTCCAAGAATAATTTCCTCTGTCCAAGGACATTCATTTTTCAGTCAATTATTTTTTAAGAATTTTAAGTTGAAAATATTTTGATTTTCTAAAGTTCATCAAAGAATTCGTAAAAATAATATGCAACATTTTTATTTTGAAATATAAATGTATCTCATTGTTTTTTTATTTATTTGAAATTATAAGTACCTTTTTTTCATCTCCCCTTCCTTGTTTTTTTTTTTTATAATTCTCTTAATTTCTACAAGAAATTGTGTTATCAGAGCAATGAATTGAAAGTAGCTTATGATTCGACGACCATCTGTTTGTTGAAAGAAAACGTTTCACAGTACGTTATCACAACATGCAGCTCATTCACATTCTCACGAAAGTAGCTGCGAAATTAGGGACCATTTGAAAATGAGAAAGTAAACAGTCCTTCTTAAGGGCGCTCAAGTTGAAGTGGCCGACCGGAAATACGACGAAAAAAGTGGTGGCGACATAAACTGCTTCGAATAATCTGCACGGATTGTCTGCGTCTTTGCTCACTGCGCTGGCGGTGGCCCCGTCTTCGAACCGGGAGAGAGACAAGTTCTATTGTAATTCTGGGCGACTGTCATTAACAGAGACGTCTCGTAGGTCGGGCCAAAATGAATGATAACTACTGGCGCTACTACCATCCCGCTTTTCATGCTACGAACGTCAATGTATCCTCAGACTCTTCCGCAGGAGGCACTGCGGGCAAAACGCCAGGTCGTTAAAGAGATTTCCGCTACTTTAAGGGCGTCGTAAACCCACGAATTTATCTCGTACATCTTGGCGACACCGCACAAGAATTTGACAACAATTTTAATCTATATTTATGCGCCGGTCGTGCTAATTTTTTTTGCGCGCCTTTGTTTTTGCGGCCCTCGCTATCTCGCTGATTGGTACAACTTTTGTACACGATGTTCGAGGACTCTCAAATTTTGCAATTAAAACTACCCCTGTCGATCACGGGAGTGCTTGGAAACTGGTTGCGGCTTCGCGCAAGAAAACTTGAACTCAATTGGCTTTTTCATTTTTTTTTTGCAGACTTGCTACGAGATGGAAAGGTACCTGAAGGATGAGCCGAAACTTCAATCGTACAAAAAGTTATCCACGGAATTGGATACAGCGCCTTGGAACCTCTTCAGGGCGCCCCCAATTTCCTGGACGGCCTCGACAGGCGCCGCCAACACACAGTATGAATCAACGATCAAAATGGAGGTCAGTTTATCTATTGACGTTTCTATATTTCATCAAAGACTATTGTCACATTTGAAATATCGTGCAATCAAAAATGTATTATCAACAAATTTGAATCACAATCAAATCATTATTGTTAGCAAATTCCATTTGATATTCTTAATAACTTGCCATTGAAATATGTGGTTTTTTTTAATACCATTCAATTAACACAAAAGCTCTGATACGACAAGTAGATTTATTTTTCACCGGTTATTTTTTAACAAAGAGTTGTTTCAATCAGATTGTCAAAAAATAATTCAAACGAAGTAGCATGTTTTTAAATTTAACAGTCTAATTACAACATTCCCGAGGAAAGTTTGCAAAAATATGTTGTCCAATTAATTGTGTCAATTTTTAACTCGGAATTTCGCTTGTATCCGATATTGGGTTCTTTTGCAATTTCATGAAACGTGTATTACGGAATTCGAATGCTACTAATGAAACATATTGCCTATACTCTTTTACAGGTAACAATCGGATTCGTGAAAATTTTCTTTAATGAACGTTTTCCATTGTCCGGTGTTATTTATGAAGCAATCTATTGGCTTTGATTTAAATTATTTTGCAAATCGTCAGCTACTAGTGCATTATACTCTTTTAATAATTGGAGCCAATTAATTGGCAATTTACTTCCAAGTTCAGATTTTCAAATGTTCACACCCATTATATTACTGAACGAAAAGTTGGTCAAGCGTTTCGTGTAAATCAAATTAAAAACATACATATATATATAAACATAAATGATACTCAACCTATGAAGACTGGCAGTATTGATTAATTGACAAATTGTTTTTCACAGGTGACGTCGTCGCACGATGACAGAGATCCTCTGTGCATAGAAGACATGAAGATAGTTCCAGGAGATCACAATCACAATGGCCGCGACAGGGATCTTTTGGACCGGCATTTGGATTCGTTATCAATGTCGTCGGCGAGTTCAGCGTGCTCGGCTCTTTCATGGGACAGTTCGCCGTCTTTATCCTGCACGGCTCTCATTCTGAAAAAAGAACCGAGCGATTATCTTGAAGAGGATGAGGAGCACGAGGTAATACACATTTGGATTTAGGCCACGAATTGGCTATTTCTAAATTCTAAATTACTTTCAACGATCCCTTTAATAGAATGACAAAAACATATTTTCACTTATCCAACAAAAAGAGAAGTAATAAATCTCAAGTACCGAGCTTTAATTCTCGATTTCACGTTTGTCAATTTAGTTAACTCAATTGACGGTCGGTTGTTCTGTCAATTTCAATCAATCGAACAACAGCAGGAATGAATACTAATTTGTTGCATGAGATTCAAGTTTTTTTTAAGGTCTAATTATGCGCTGTATTGTGATCGTTTAGGAAATAGAGGAAGATGAGGAGGACAGCGGGTGCGAAGGCGAGGGTCAAATTTTAACACCACCATCGAGTCCTGAGTCGGGTCAAGGGCATTCTAATTCTAGCCACTCGTCCAGCGGAAGTTCGATGCTCGACGTACACAATTTGAATCTTCACGGGACGGGCGGTAGGAGTGCCATTGTTAGGGTTACTGCCAGCAACGCACAAGGTGTCGCAAGGTAAGGTTTTCATTATTGAATTGATAACCCGTCCGTTATCCCTGTCGTAAGTTCCTTTACGACTCACTGAATTCAATGTCCAACACAATAAGAACCGCTATTAATTATAATCCTGAGATTATCTTAGATAGCATCGAACGGAATTGAATGTAACGTTAACATAAATAAAGTGAACAATTTTGGTGACAGTTCTAATGAAGTCGTAATAGAAATGTCAAGTGCACTTTATGATTTGTGTGTTTCAGATTAATTTCTGTAGCAACGAGCGGCTTTCAGGCGGTGACGAATGCACAACACACGCACACGGGCTCTACAGCGGTGGCATCGACGGTAACGAATAGGCACCACGCGAGGAGTCACGAACACAGTCCACCGGACACAAAACGCAGAATACACAAGTGTCAATTTCCAGGTTGTAAGAAAGTATACACGAAAAGCTCACACCTCAAAGCACATCAAAGGACGCACACGGGTACGTTCAAGTCCCTTTGACAAAATGTTGAATATCATTTAATTAGTTCATGCTCATCGTAGAATGTGTCGTTTGTGAAATAACTTCTTACTGATTCATTGATGAGTATCTGTTGACACTGAACAGTTAAAGTGGTTGTCCAACTTCTGACTTAACATCTAAATAGTTGTAGAAATTAATAAGTCATGTCCAATCATCATCGCCAGAAATTTCCAGCGTTAGAGTAATGTCTGTGCTAAATGTCTAAGCACGCTGGAATGTCTGTGTTACCATCTTCGAAGATTGTTATTCATAACTGCAACAACTCTGATGCAATTAGCTGCAGATTAAAGCCTTGCTTTGTCTCGTGCGCCTGTTGTACGTTTACTACTTAGACGCTTACTTAGGCGCGTATTATCTTTGCCGTCTGTTAAGACGTCTGACTCTTGTTGCTTTAGGTGCGCCGCTTAGCATCAGGAGACGCAGATGTTTTGCGTTACAAAAACACAAACCACGCGCGTTATCCCCTTTGACGAGCTAATCGTCACTTTGACTGCTGAATCCTTGTAACAATCATAATGAATTATAATTATCATCAAACAAATAACAATGTTAATCCATCAATGCATTTGTATTCATTAAATCATGATTAATGAAGCTAAAATCTCATACGGGGATACCATAGTCAACTCTGACAAAAAGTCGGCTAATTTTTATCGGGTGCAAAAATAGGTTCAAGTTTTTTAGCCGGGATATTTTGTCAAATTAAAAGTAAGCTCGAAATTTGACAAGATTTGGATCGATACGTCTAACGTAGGATTCCACGTGCATTCCACTTTCTCGTAATTCCGTCAATTATACTACAAAAAGTATAAAAGACACCCTCTTGAAGTGTATACCTCCATTGTTATTAGGCCAAGAAAATAAATGAGTCCTCGGCTAGGAAGAGACTGCTGAGACTTTCAGAGACTGCTGAGTTTCATTTGCTCGCAGTTGACGAACAACACACTTTTGTCGTCCGTGACGACCATTTGTCTGTTTCTTTCGTTCTTCATTTCACTCGATGTCTCCGTTCTCAGCAGCGAAATTTCTTACAACAATTCCACCTTACAAGCCAAATAAAAAAGTTGACTCTTCTTTCTCATTCCCCCAGAGGAATTTTAATTTTTTTTCGCACCACCAAGTCGTATATACAAATTCGATAAATCTCTCTTTCTTGTTCACTCTCCCCACCTCTTCTGAATATTGGCAACCAATGATTACACGTTTGTCACTGGCAATGCCATCAGCACCTTTCGGCAGTAGCTTTTAATCTGACGCGTGTAGGAATGTCGCACAATTTTGTTCGTGACGTTCGGTGCCATTTTTTTTCGTTGGGCCCGACGTGATATCCGCGAACGCTGTTTTTCACAGCGAATCGCATGGCCGGAATGTTCAAATTGCGGGTTACACAAAAAAGGGGGTGGGTGGATTTGCTTATGCGTCACCACGTCCGGGTCGGATTTGTCGTTGTCATGGCGCAAAGGATCTTGCTGCCACCTCGAAGTGTCTCTCGCGCAATGTACAAAGTGCGACATAAATTCTTTCAGCGCCGAAACAGCAAGGGGACAAGAACGCGAAAGTTGGCTTGCGTTTCGTATCGCGAGATACGCGCGACGAATTCCTGCCGAAGCTTCGTCAGTGGCCGACAAAGAGCTTCCGTTTTTCTCTCGGCCGTCAGAGCGTCGGATCGATGAAATTGCCGCGCAGAGACGTTGCATTACAAATTTGGAGCATCGTTCTTTTTGTCGCCGTGTAAACACACTTTCAGAATTGATCGGTCGTTCCCAGATGGAAAATTACTTGTCAATTGTTCCGGGCGATATTTTGTACACTTCGACATCTCAAGAAACATATTTTTGTTTCCTTCAGGGAGGAATATCCAATTACTATTTACTGTCTCTCTCAGAATAACAATTATGGCAATGCGCACCAATAAATTTGTCTAAGCGGCAAAAAATAATATCTCAAGGCAAGGATGCCGTTTCTCTGATCATTGATGGTCGTGGAAACGTTGACCGGGGCTCACACTCAATCTGCGGATGGAAAGCGACGGGTCGAATAATTTAAGCTGTGGACTGTGACGTCACGTCGCAGTTAAGGGGAAGAGAATTGGTGCGAGGTCGGGTTGACCGCGATTGTTATTACGATAGAGGTCGATGAGCGATACGGCGAATGCGGAATCACCACCCTCGTTGCAATCGTTATTCGTGCACCCATCTCCTGGTCTCGTTTTCTCCTTTCCGCACTACAAACTCCCTCGGCTTGTTAAGCAGAGTAACATCGCGCCACAGGTGGTGATTCCCGCAGTACACTTGTCTCTCTTTCTCGTCGCCTCCGTCCCTCTCTGGCAACGTCTATCTTTGCTGCCATCTGTCCCTGTTTGCCCATTTGCTCTCTCTGTCGTTCGCAACCCCGTGCCACTAAGGCCTCATCAACGTCAGCCTGTCTTCTGTATTGCCGGAATAGATTATTTACGGCTTAATAATGTGCGTCCGCGATGCCGAGATTGTGCTACCACATGTTTCTGACGTGCGTATTCTAGCAATGACGCGCTCCGCGTTCCTTCTGTTTAGCGTGCTGGCACACATTACGACTGATGAATGTCGGCCTGGCCCTGTCAAGCGCCCGATTTCGACGTTGCAATTTTTAACGCTCCCAATGACATTTTGATGACTCGTGTATGTTCCAATGTCTTTCCTGATGAGTCCTGCGAGTGATGCATGTTACTGATATGCGTACACGTGTGACTTGTAATTCGTTCGACTCTAAAACTCGCAACCCAAAATGAAGTATAATTGACAGAAGAATTCGATCAAATAATCAGGATGAGACTAATTGTATTACAAGTTATACCGGCTCGGTGGGATGGAATTTATGAATGAACGGCTTGTTAACCCAATCGCGAGGTCAAAATTGACACGTAAATTTAATTAACTATTTGGTTGTCATAGGATCGATCAAGTTTGATATATCGATGATGACGATAATTATCAAAGGGAGTAAAGTTACTTCCGAAATTGTTGTTCGCGAGTTTTCTAATGAACAAGTGAATTAAACTACTGTGTCAGCTTTCCATGTACACATAGGGCTCGTGTTCCTCTAATACTGTTCTCGAAAACACTAAAACAATTGTTTCGGAGGGAAATTTCAACGAAAGCTGCAGGGTTGCATTTTGAAATTGAATTTCATCATATATATATATATATATATATTCTTACCGTTACAATGTTTATACAATTTTTGTACAGTGTAGAAATAACATTAGATTGTTGGAGTACATAAATAAATGAGTCATTTAGAAATACGATAATTAATAAGAAAATGTTCTGTTTTGCAGGAGAGAAGCCGTACAAATGTGGCTGGGTAGGCTGCGAGTGGCGATTCGCGCGCTCGGACGAGCTGACGCGCCATTACCGCAAGCACACAGGCGCAAAGCCGTTCAAATGTCGACACTGCGACCGCTGCTTCTCGCGCAGTGATCACCTAGCGCTGCATATGAAGAGGCACGTTTAATCTCCGCAGAAAACTGACGATACGCCGCGACGATAATAGCGAGAGAAGCCTGCGCCAAAACTGTACCACCAAAACACCTGTACCCATTCATCTCGCCTGTAAGTCCGGAGCCATAATGTCGACTTGTGATAGTATTTAGCGTGCGCGTTTATCACACGGATAACAAGAACTAGCAATTTTTCGTGCCGAGGTTAATCTTGTCAGCGAGAACAGACGAACGCCACAAATAATTACCTTCACTGCCAGGGGGCGATCTGAACCTCGAATCTTAAACCCTAAACCGAACGGGTCTTCCCGCGAGGCTCCTTGATTTCGGGGACCATTTTGAGAGAGGCCATTTTGAGGGAGGCTTTTGGCTGTGAGCGAGTCAGACAATGCGACGACCGTTGCGTCGAGTCATAAACGAGGTTATTGTTTGTCAGCGCGAGAGTTTCACGTTTATCGGCGCAGCAGAGTATAATTGATGCATCGAACAGGAGCCGCGCAACGGACCGATCCAGAATAGCTTTTACAAACAGAGTAGAACTCTCGGTGTTTATGCGCCGAGCGTTGATTGTACAATGTCGCACATTTTATTGTGCTCCTCGCATCTATCGTTTCGCTGCTGACACATTCATCTTCCGCGTGCTTTTGGTTCTGCATGCAATCGTGAAAACTCCGCAACGCCCGAGGCCGTGAAACGATGCTAGCCAAAGTTTTTCATTTAACGATCGTAGTTTTGTACAATTGTCACCGTGTGCGTCCAAGGACAAACTTGAATTACAGCCACTCGCGGTCCAAGCGATCCAAGGAGCGTCGCGTGTCTAGATTAATCCTAGGTACGAAAGCAATTTTTTACTTTGTACGATGAACAAACGAAAATTTGTGCGAATTAAGAGTTAAATACGAACAATGAATACATTCCGTGATCACTTTTTTATACAATGTTTATTTTTTAACGAAAAAAAAGCAAACTGAGTAAGGATCATCCGCATCAGCGTGATGTTTTGCTGCTCTTATTACCCGGAAGATGGCGCTACAGCACACACCGAGACAAGCAAAGAAATCCAAAATGGTATAAAACTTTCAGTGGCCAAATAAAACTAACTGATACGCGCGTAAAATATATAATGAGGATGTAGATGCGTGTGAGCATGAGGATCAAAGAAAAGTATACGTGGCAGTTGAAGATATCGATAAAAGCCGGTGGAAAAGAGAGAAAAAGATTATTAAATGGGTAAGCTAAGAGTGCGCTAGGGAGGGAGGGAGGGAGGGCTGTCGCCGTGACAGTCGGTGCTTGATGTGTGAATGACCAAAAGAATATAAAAGATATAAGTTTTGTACATCGTGCAATCTTCTTTTTTCAATGTTTAATAATAGATAGATATACTATATATAAATGAATATATATATATAAATACAAAAATATATATATAAATATATATATAAGAATATGTTATCAGATTCGCGATGATAATGCGTATAGTATTTACATTTTTAAGGCATAGAGTGTGACACGAAATAAGAGGTAGATTAGGCGCGTGTGTGGCAATTGAGTCGAAACAGCCACGATAATTGCTCGGGAGCGATCGATCGTTCATCAGTCAGATGGCTGCTTCAGAATGATTGCCAGGGGTTGATTGAGGAGAAGGGAACAGATGAGTCTAATGTCTCTTTTTTAAACTATTCTCGAGGACACTCGAATTCCGCGTCACCAAAGCCAGCGTTTCTTGCAACTCAATCTACGTACTGTACAGTTGAATTTATGAAGTAATTATAAGGTATTAAACTGAGCGTGCGAACATGATTTGGGTTACAACCTGACTAAAGTGTTGATCGAAGCGTTGCTCATGGATCACCAAGTTCAATCGGGAAAAATTAATGAGACCAAAATGAGTTCGAAAACAATTGGCAGAGAGGAAAATAAAAGGGGATCTGGTGATATCTGCGCAACACTTTGTAGAATGATCAATCGATGAAAGATCCAACTATAAGCACTGGCAGTAAAAAATTACCTTGATTACAACTTATTAAGCGTAGCTGAAGAGGTTTAGTTATGCGAATAGATAGACCATTAGATAGGTAGAAGAATGATAGATAGATGGATAAAAATTTAAGAAAGGAGGATGGAGATAGTGATTAGGTTGTTATGTAGGTAGGTCTATGTACCTAAGGATTTTTGCGAGAGCTTCAGCGAGCTGTGTTGTACGGTGTATGATAGGTACGCGTTTTTTTGTCAATGAATTATATTCGTTCGCTATCCGAGCGATCCTCAAACCTGCGTTGACCAAAAATGTTTGATCTTGTTGCGGCGTTACATTGCAACACCCTTCGAAGTTCCAATCATTGATGCTTTCGGTCGCTAGTCGCTGCTGGACATGTCGTACGAAGCGTTAACGACAGGTGGCATCACCGAACTGAAATACCAAATTAAAGAGAGCGATGCTGCAGTTGAGTATTAAAGCGCTTAATTGAAAGCTTTTTGGCCTGTCGTTGCGACAACTTTGGGTTTTCACGTGATCCAACTGAGGTATGTAGGAGAGGTATTTAATATATAAAGACGACAAACAAAAACGAACTAGGTGCGACATGTATAAACGTAAGTCATTTTGTAAAATAGAACCGTCTGCGTCGCATGTGTGAGTGTGAACCTGAACAATGTTGGGACGAATATTGACGGAGAAATTATTATTGAATCACACGGAGAACAATGAAGTGGAGACGAGCAGGAGGGATGGGAGATAACGATGCAGGTTCATTCGTTTGCCAACATCGTAGCTTTGTATAAAATAGAGGAGCGAGGAGTGTGTGTATGTACATGACTGCAATTTGATGAAATGCAATAGAAAATCCGATTTCCGATAACGAAGAAACTTGCACAAAATCTTTGCACGAGTGTTTCCAGAATTGACAACTAAATTGCATTCCACAGATTAGTATCCTATCATTTCCATTGAGACATTTAAAAGACGCACGCTCGTTTCTTTCGCTTATGCAAGTTGCGTTCTTTCCGAAGACTTCATTAAGGTTTTAATGCAGTAAAAATAACGAGTGATCATGATCCACTAGAAATATATTCAAGCTGAGGGTAGGAACCCCTTCAGTTTAATTTTTTATAGTTTATGTCCAATCTTGGCAGTTCATTTATAGATTTATTATCAAGTGGATAGTCATAAATGCTGTGATTTTTCAATGATTTTTTTATTTCCGCCTTTTGATATTTGACAAATTTTAGTTGAAGATCTAGTGGTGAAAAAGGATATATTAGAATATTTATATAGATGATCATGGGAAAATGTTCTGAGAATGGGGAGAAACCGGATGATTCGACATGTTTCGACAAATCGTATTTAAAATGTAAAAAAAAAATGAATATTTGTGTCCGATTTTTTAATATTATTCTATCCGATAATTATTTATTGTACAAAAAATTTACATAAAATCATGTTAAATACATTTTTGCAGTAATAAAGCATACCAACAGTTTACAAAAAAGATCTTTTTTATTAATCAATTTAATTTATTTATTTATATCAATTTTCCGAATGTCCTTTTTTAGTGATGTTGAATCAAAACAGTGTCAAAACGTAGAAAATGAATAACTAAAACATTTTTAAAAGCATTTATGAAAAAATGCTAAATGATTCTTAAACTTCAAAGATCAATATAGTGTGAATGCAAATGTGTCGAAATATTCAGTCACTCCCGTATTCAAAAACTTTTTTTTTGTCCAGTACACAAAATTTGAACAAATCATTTGAATAGTAACAGCAATATGGTGTATTAATTTAGCAATGACGATTTGAAGAAAAGCAATTGTGATCCTAAATGAAGCAACTCTTACGCTTTGACAGGCCCGAACATTTCGTTGACAAAAATATTATCGTCAGACGTACCTCCCTGTGACCGGGCATTGCCAAAAATTAATAAGCGCCATTTGCGTTCAGAAAAGTCTCAAGCCCTAGTTTCTTTTTTGTGAAAAAAAGACAAGGTGTAGTGATGTACAATGTACAACGTTTACAAAAAAAGAGTTATTTTTCTTCGTATATTCCACGTCTAGTAGGAGAAGAAATAAAAGTTAACAAAGACTAGTATGACGACAAAAAAAAATAGTAACGAACGCATGAAAGTGTGGCAGCAGTGTGAGACAAAACCTATATTTTTAAAAGTGACCTTTGGCATTTGAAGACTTGTAAAAATCGTGCAACGAGTTAAGTGAACAAACGCGAATCAAGGGCGCGCTGTTATTCAGCAGCGTCCGTTCTTCCCACGTTTCCCTACGTGACTTTCTCATATATGCACGTACTCATATGTAAACACATAAACACACCAATACATGCGCAAGCACCTAGCAAAAGTCGACGTTTTTATCCGTCAGGTGCTTGCAACGCATTTGAAGAAGCGCATACAAAGAAAATCGTGCACTCGAGTCACTCCACGAAAAGGTTCACTTCTGTTCGGACGTCCACTATTCTTCTTTTTTTTTCTCTTTCTCTCTCTCGCAACAATTTCAACATCGCTATCCTCGGCAGATGTTGATGTAATTTTTAGAACAAAATATGTCGTAACGTGTCATTTCTGCGCTTTCTTTCTTCACTTTTTTTTAATCCCGCGTAACATTTCTTTTTATAACGTTCGTACACTTTCCGTAAAAAGTAAGAACAAACAATGAATAAAACAAACACCAGTACCAAACGAAATCAAGAAATCAGTTCGAGGCTACAAAGTTGAATCAATCGATTAATCTCACCGCGATCAATAAATCGGTCGGCCGATTTCGTTACGTCATTGAAATACACTTTCCAGGCCATTAGTTTTGCGTTTGTTCGGCGAAATGAAATACAATCTTTTACGTTTTGGTTGCGCATTTACTGCACAATTCATCGATACTAAACGACAAAATATACAGTATTTCTGGGTCTTTCGTATATGTGATTTGCAGCGGCGCTATACAGTACACTTTTGCTGTGAAACCGAGCGAAAAGAGACTCATCTCACGGCGGTACATTTGAACAAGATATATTCCGATCTTTTTTGCAGACTGAAACGTAAAATCATACACACTTCACGGTTCCAAATTACAAATGTCGTCATTTTTCCAGAATTCTGTACCTCTTTGTACTTGTATTATCTATTTGTATAATTATAAGCGTTCGATAATGCGAGACCAGCTCGCCCGAGTGGTCCACATTTTTGTATATTCAAATGCGTATTCCGGGTGAAGCGTACATACTTTGTAAGAATTTTTACGCAAATTTGTAGTTTGATATTGAAATGTAACTAATTTACGTTTCTATAGATATGACGAATCATTACCAGAACGTGGTACTGCAATGAGAGAATTGAATCAGTAAATTTAGCTGTAAGGATAAACGTAATTAGATAATTTTTTCATAGACACTAACGGTAATGATAGAAAAAACACACACTTTTATACTTATGAGAAACAAAAGTATTTGCCATGTTCATCACAAAAAATGTTCTTCCGTTCGACAAAAAGAAAAAAAAACATTTTGATCAGTGTTCTTCTTTGTTATCAATCATTTTTCATCGCATTTATGAATCAAATTGTTCGAGTGATACATAGAATAATGCATTAAGGTGAAGAGAGTAAACAGCAGTGTATACGATCAGCTGTAGACTAAGTGTTCTACATTTGCTTTTCTTTACCCCAAACAAACAAATTAACCTTGTACATTATTACATAAAAGTGTAACTTTTTAATCATTACTTCTACTCGTTTATGTAAACCAGATTCTTGGAAAAAGTTGGGCAGAGTTGGACATATGATTTCGAACATTTTTTCACTGAGCATTTTGTTCTACACGTGAAAAATATAAACCCGAAAAATTTTATGTACATATATTTTAATCATTCATACATTAAATGTTGTTGTCGTATACATTTTTAAAGAGCTATAACACTTGTTAAAATCGTAAGTCCATATTTTAACTGTTTTGCACTTCATTGTAGTCATTTTATTCGTTTTCATGATCATTTTTTGTACTCGATCAATATTATATTTAATAATTAAACAACGTTATTGTCAGTATTAAGAGCCATTCTTTTGTAAATATATGGCGAATAATATGGTTGCCATATTGTGTTTTGTTCCCAACTTGAATAATATTTTAACATGTTACTTTGATAGAAATTTTAATTATTTGTTTACTGCTTTTTGGTATTACAAAAATTAGCACAAATAGCACAAATGAAACATTTCCTTTCTTTTGTTCTTTTTTTGTCTGGAATTTCCCAAACCGAACCTTTGTTGCAAAATTCGTTACTCGAAAGGTAGTCAATCGCTTGTCCCGTAACAATTAGTCGAAAATTGTACTGAATCCGAAACAACACAGCGACCTATCCAATTTTCCATCCAACAAGGCTGAGAACAGTATTACAACCGCATTAAAAGATGTGTGTAACGTATTTCCAAAAATCTCGGGCTGACTTATTTGTATCTGACCTTGGATGGCCTAACAGCATGTCTTGAGGTTACAGAATTTTCGAAAAACAACCACCTTTGTCTCGAATTTTGTAAATATTTGGCGATTTATGAAACCGTCGATCGGGGGGTTTTTTGGTACCCTTTTTGAGAACAAGCAAATCCTTTCCAGTATAGGTAAAGACGTTAAAACTTAGAACGATCGCCATCAACGAATGTTTTATATTTGGTACCCGTAAGCAAGTATCGAAAAATCGATCGCCATCAAGAGCAAAACTAAAGGATGGACTACTATGGCTAATTGTGATACTTCAATTACTGAGTTTCGATAAATAGATTACGTCAAATAGCTTGGCAAATAAATTCAGTTACTCGATACGCGCGAGCGATCTGACGGTGAATGGAAAATTTTTTAATGCGTATAAATCGTACATGCGTGTGTATTTACGTTAGAGTAATTAAAAAGTGGGAAAAGAACGAAAGCGAGCCTAGCGAGAAAAAGAAGAACGCGTGCGTGAGAAGCAAGCAGAGAAGCGAACTTGTTGGTGTGTGAGTGGTACGTATTAAATGTTAGTGGAAGCTCGTGATAACGAAAAAAAAAAAAAAAAACGCAACCTACAGTGGAAACCATTTTTGTGACTCGTAAATTGAATTTGCAGTATTTAGTATTATCGTCGCTTCCATTTTTCCCGTTTACAGCTATCATTGTTCGGTTTCGAGGGATATTTTGCTCGTGACATCTCGTTTTCGATTGTACAACAGACGGAACAAAGACGATCGAAGGGGAAGTTGAGTTATTAGCAAACTTACGGCCGCGAGATGAAAACCGAGATGAAAATTGCAAGTCTATAAAATTACGATTAAGATCAGCTAGCTAATTAAGTTGTTGTTATGGAATAGGCGAACGGCAACAGCTCGTTACAGTCGAAAATGCTTGTTGTGTAAATGCGTTGTGTTATCGTTTCCGCTGATTTTTCAATTTTTCAATCAAGCGTCGGTTTATTCAGAGGGGACGGCGATGGGGACTGGAGAACAAACGCGAGCTCGTTATTAAAGTGTACGTTTCGAGGTATCTGAATATGTCTCAGTGTTGTATTGGTGTCTCGTTAAACGATTACCATCGGCGGCGCCAATCTCTGGTGCCGGTCGTTGATGATCGGTAACGCTCTCGACGGAGTTGGAGGCTCGATTTTTTTCCGATTTCAATATTACAGGCAAATCAAAAGCGAAAGAAGGCCGACGACGCTGTTTTGCGCTTTCGTTCTCTGCGTGTTTTTTGTCAAGTCGATCGGGTCGGTTGCATAATATGTAAATAGGACACGTTAACCAAAAATTACGAGGAAGAAACATAAAAACTGAAAATACTAAAAAAAAAAGGATAAATTAATTAGCATAGTGTTTTCGAACAAATTTGCCGAGATGACAGAAGCGTCTCGTGTTGAGAGTAAAATTATAAGTCGAAAAAATGTTTGAGATGAAAAATGTTGAAAAAGTGTACCGTCCGCATAACGTCTGAAATAATTGGTGTCTAAAGGCGCGTAAAAGCGCAAGAGTATTCGTGTGTAAATAGTAAGCGATCGGATGGAGCTAGGAAATATGAATTGTTTATACGTGTATATCAATCGGGTGACGAAAGGATTGATCAAGGGGATGAAAATTATTCGAGACACAAAATTGGATTATAAAAGAAAAAGAATAAGATAAATATTGGTGCGCACCGAGTCCCTGTACTGAGATGTTGATTTGAAATTAGCCGAATTTGGGCATGCACCGACCCATCGCTTACGTCACTTTTTTCGCCATTAAGATAGTACGATTGTGATCAGTGTGTAAAAAAATATTTTGAACTTGTCGTTAAACAAGAAAGGAAATAATAAACAAACCAGATACAAAAGACAGCAAAAATAAAATTAAAAAAAAAACAGAGTCGAAGGTACGCGCAATGTAACTTGTCGCTTTTTGCAAAAAATTAATAATAATACAAATTAAACAAATTCATTCAAAACAAATTAACTAGCGCTTCCTTGCGGTGTGAGCTTTGCGGAAATCAATGATTGAAGGAAAAAACAATCGAGGATAATTAATGAGAGAGAGAGAGAGAGAGAGTGAACAAAGTATAAGTCACATTTGCTTTTGTGCGTTCGACTCGCGTGTAAATGTGGAATTTACATTGCAAATTCAGTCTGTAACTTACATTGTAACTTACATTGACTTATTCTGTAACGATGTAATTTACATTTAAAATTTACAATGTAAATCGGCACTGTGATTTCCATTACTTTCGATTGTTATTACCAAATAGTAAAATCGGAAATAAGGATTCATGTTTATGATTGAAAATCGCAATTTACACTGTTAATTATCACATTTACATTGTACATTTACATCGTTATTTACATCGAAATTAAATACATAAGCTGACAATGTAATATATATGTGTTGCATTTCTCAATGTACATTTGGAATTTAATTTATATTACAAAATAAAATTTTAAATATACTTGTAATTCTGTCATGTTTAATTAACCCTTTTCTTCCCAAATGTTCACCTTCTTTCGCACTACCTGTTTAAATAATAGATTAATTAATTACCCAACAATAGAACTAATTATGGAAAACAATAAACTGTAGATAATTAATCGTTGTTTTAATTAATAAATAGTGAGACCTAATTTTTAATCAATTTATTATTGATACAATTGATGTCAATTCCACTTCACAAAGTTCACAGTTTCCGCGTTCGATGAGATCCTAAAGATGCATCCCTTCCTTGAGACTTTACAGATTGGTTCCGAACGTATAGACTTAATAGCAGTAAACATTTTAGGAGGTGTTATGCTTTGGCGGTTAGTGTATAATTATTTCCGACATTTTCAAAAATAAACATAACGATAAGCTACCAAGATAAATCTTTGTGCTTTAAAAAAAGTAAATGTTGTAGTTGGAAACTGTTAGAATATTTTACTACGTGCATCAATGTACTCCGGTACGTATACCAACAGGGATCATACATTCAAACATCTAGCTAAAATATTTATCTCTAAAAGAGTAGAAGCATAATCTCAAGTGATATTTTTTATTACAAAATTCATTCGTTAATAATGAAAATTACTATTTTTCAAAACCATAGTTTTGTATCTACAATTTTTTTAAATACTTCATGCTCCGTTTATTATTGATGTAACGGGCATCAAAAGTTAAGTGAACTAGCAACCGTCGGAACTGCAAGGCATTACAACGAACCTGATATTGCGTGTACACACTTAACGTAGAACTTTGTCTGTACGTGCAACGCAAAAGATCTCATTATAACAAAAGTGGTGTTTCTGTGTAGTACGCCGAGCTCATAATCATTATGATTCAAAACGATTTTACGTCGTGTTATAATGTGCACGTTATTTTATTTTAATTTCAACCCTGAAGTTATAATTTTTGCCTGCAATAAATTTCACTTCAATCTGCATAATTTAAGAGCAAGAATTTCAAACGAACGTCGCAATGGCGAATGTCATAGTTAAAAAAGATCGTTTATCTATCGCAATCAAATAAAGCAATGATACCTTGCATCAACGTTTATTGAGTCATTAAACATTCAAAGAACACATGAAAAGTCGTCAGGGAATTAATGCCTGCGCATATAGATGGAGTAGGAAATGGGTTTTTTGTTACCAACATGAACAATCTTATATCGATAACTCATATTTTGATTCCACTATTCTTTCGTTTGTTCAACTCTAGCTTTGCATAAACATTTTTCTGCAATTTTTTATCGTTTCAACCATTATCATTTCCAAAGTTTTATGATTGATATAACTCAGAATGGTCCGTCGTTTCGAAAATAAACTTTCCTCCGAATTTATTTGATCCGTCGGTTAACTCGATTCTTTGCATCTTCCCGTTTTTGATTCCCCAACTAAAATGTAAATTAAGTTATCATATCAAAAGCTAAACAGTTTTATAAAATTATGATAACTGTGTTACGTTCTCTTTATTTGTTTTATTTCAGCACTCGTGTCACGGTATTATGAATGTACATATATATTAAATATGCCAAAAATATATATTGTTCTCATAAAAATTTTTTATTTCTTTTCATAAACAAGTATGACTATCGTGCAACAGGAAAGCATTACGTGCTCCTGGTGTCCTCAACCACGAGTCATAGAAATGGCAAATAGTCGATGAAATGTATCCGCGCATACATTCGGTAGCACTTGCATAACGCCGAGATGTCTTCATGTAACGCGGATGACGGCTCAACTACGAGTGTAAGTGCTGGGCCGGACGTATTTTATAGTAAGATGGCTCCTAAAAGCATCTGCGCTGTTTTGTCATCGTAAATCGTTTTATAGAGAATCATAATGTTTCTTTTACGTGGCAACAGCAGACTCACATACAAAATTATGCTTAATGAAATGTATAAAACGAGACGCTAGAGTTTATCATCGATTTTGTCTTTTCTGAAAAGGTATAACATGGAAAAGTGGCTAAATTTAAAAAAAAAGATATACATTCAATTTGCAGTTACAAATGTGGAAATCAGATAAAATTTAGAATTGCTAAGGCACTCAAATCAAATTACGAAATGCATAATTACATCTCCTTTTAATTAGAATTTAATTAAATTTGATAGCCGATATATCTATGGTGCTAAGGAAAAACGAACGTTGATTCCAGTTTTGGGAAAATTTTAGATCAGCATGTCATGCGATCTATTTTCGATCGAAGTAGAATTACACATGTAAACAAGCCTTTTTAGTGCGAGATTTTGCAGTCGTTCCAACATTTCCTAATCGTTTTTATCTCCATGTTTGTGTATTCATAATATAATAGCATGGTATCGCAATTGAATATTGATCCTTTTTCCATTTGAACCGTATTCAGACACTTATCCATAATAAGAAAAAGACAAATCCTCAATTTAACATTCATCAATACTGTTCTATTATTTTATGGTTGCAAAATGTTTTCTTTCATGATTGTTAAATAGCTCAAATGCTATATCATGCGGGAAAAGCTTAAAACATTGCACACACAAAAAATGCATATGCATATGTAAATTTAATTTTTTACTTCGGATTCATTTGTTTAGAGAAAAAAAAAAAAGGAATTAAAAGTATAAAATCAGTGGAAATTTGAGTGCAAATAGCCTTCGAAACAGAGTACTAAAACTTTTTTTAAGCCAGTACAGTAATAAAACATATATGCTCTATAAGATAAGTTTCCGTTTTATGTCCTTTATAAAAAAGCTTTTTAGAAGATAAAAAACTATCAGACTATTATTAAGAAACTGCTTTCTCTCAACATAACTAAACTATTAAAAATCTGCCATGCAAAAAAAGAGAATAAAGTAGATGAAAAACTGCATGATCTGGAATTAACAACTGAAATCGCGCACCCTTTTGGAACATAAATATAAAGTCCCTTTTGCATCCGCTAAAATTTCTATAAAGTGAAATATTTATTTGTCCTGTAGATATATCTAGTTCAGGCGAACGTCTCACGCACTAAACTTATTTGTGATTTATTGTCACAGTTATACTTATATCTGAAACGATTCAGTCGACAAAAAAGATATGGCGAATAATAATAAAAGTAACCTTTAAAGAGCCAATAGCGCATATTCAACGGCACCTCGAAAAGTCGGGCAACGCAATATCGCGGCGGACAAGAACGAGCGTAAGAAAATTTATGTAATGCGTGAAACTTTCGGCCCTCATAAAGGATTTGGCTTGCACGGCTCTTTAAGTGCTGCCTCGAGTTCGCGTCGTACATACACGAATGCTAGTGCGGCCAACTGTGAGAAAAATATAGCCAGCTCTGGCAAGGAGATAAAACCTTTAAACGGCTTCCTTCCGGCGAGCCGAGAGCATTCTTCGTTTAAGAAGTACGATTTGTCTTGTGGGGACCCACTTTCGTGACTTTGTAACGTACAAACAATGTAGATGGAAATAATGACGCCCGACGATTATATGAACAGTCCGATCTATGCGCCGTTTAATTAGGCGCATGCTCCCGCGACCGTTTCTCTCGAGCTACCTCTCTTTTTGTGTGTTATTCTTTTTGCTAATTTATCTCAAGTCTCTTAGCCAAGGAAAATGATTTGTGCCGATGACACTGCAACTTTGCCCCTGTTGAGCTTTTTTCCCTCTACTTTGAACATTTATATACTGCACAACCCAACGAGCCGCGAGGAAATAAACTTGAGAGTCGAAAAGGTAAAACTCTTGAACGACTTTTTTCTTTCATGAAATCAAGTTTTGTCCTCAAATCCAACAATGAGTTGACATAAAAATTTCATAAACGAATAAAACAATAATTCGAGAAATAATGGGGAATGAAATTAATGAGGTTCATTAATTTTATGAATTGTCATTGGGTAACGTTTTTATAACATATCAAAAACAACCGACAGAAATACGTGCATTTTTACAGCTCGCAAAGTTAAGTTCATGGACGTATTTTCACTCACTACTCTCTCATATGCCGCTTGACTTCTTGAAGGAATACCCTAGCTCCCGATGCTCGGAACGTCGAGGACGAGAAAAGAAAATATCGGGTATCAAATATCCGCATACTGGCTGCGTCAGGAAGGGCAAAATTAAATTCCAACGAGACACTCGTGAACGCGAAAAGCAAAAAGAGGGGGGGGTAGCGCATCGTCAAACAAGGTGAAATAGAGGCTAAAAAGAAAAATATTGCATTGGAAAAATCCTAGGCTAGAAATAAAAAAACAACATTCGTTAATAATTTTCGTTGATATTTAGTAAAGAAAAAATGTATTGATTAAATTTACAATAGGATAATTATGATATTTTAATTAATTTGATAAGATCTTTGGGAGAAAAATATTCAATATACAGTTGAAAGTAATTCTTCATACAATACATTTTCAGGGCTGCGTAAAATTTTTATTTTAAAGATCAAAGGAACAATTAAAAGTCGCGCACATGAACGACAGTACGATTATTCGCCAATTGATATCAAACACTCTCGGATGTTGGAGATGTCTTTAATCTCATCTAAGCCATTGCATCTTGTGGATCTATACCTAACCGCATGATAAAACCGTCCGATGATGGCTTTGTCTGATAAATTCGGCGTTGTCGTTTCAAGTTTCAGGATATCGCGGTGCCCCGTACGATTGAAGCAGCGATAACACGAGTGATCCTGATGTAATTGCAAGAAAGCCAGTTTCCAATGGAATCTGCCGAAATTGAAGGCAACCTGGGTAAGAAAGAATCAAGCTGCAGCGATTTTATTGAGAATCCTTCGGCATTTCTGAAAGTACATACTTAACGGAAATTGTTTTCTGTTTATTGCTACTGCTTCGTTTCATTAATTTCATTTCCTTGGTTTGTAATGTTTTTGCCATCTTTAATGGTTCGATCGGTGAGCATTTGTTGATGTTTTAATTTATTAATAAAATTGTTTTGGGTGAGAACAGATTGTTTTCAAAAAATTAAACAAATAAAGCAATTTTTTATTTCATTTTTGTTCCACCTTATTATAATTTTGTAGTTTTTTATTACAATAAATTTTTTTTTTTGGTTTAGCACTTGAACACTGTCACATATCAATGATTATGTTACTTTTAGCTGTTGTTTTTGTCGCTGGACGTATAAAATGTATATCGATTTGAAATGACTTTGCAGGTGTTACGCTCAAAATTACATGAGTTTGCTTTCTATTGTTTCCATCGTCGTCATTAACGAAATTAATTTTGCCTCAAGATATGATCGATGGCGCGCGACGTTAGTAGAGCCCGAAGTAGATAACGTCGTTGCTGATCAGACTACAACGCCAAAGGCAAGATTACGCGTTCCTCGTCCCTGCAAGACACGTAACTTGCTACAGGCACTTGCGTGTTGCATGCCTCCACAATATGAAATAACTTACGAAATTCTCTCGCTGTGTCAAACCCGAAATAAAACAATGCGTGTTGGATATGCACATGAATCGTGGCAATTTTTTCTTTGCCAGTGAATATTTTCGGCTTTTTCACTTAAAAAAAGAACTTTAGTGCCAACCGTACAAATGTTTTTAGCTTTATCCTCCCTTGATACAAGTCACGATTTACTTATAAGAGACGCGGTCACTTTATTGTTGTAAAATATATTTGTGGAAGAAATTTTAGAATTTGTTAAATATATTTTACCGAAAGGATGTATAATTCTAAGAGACTTGAGCGAATTTGATTTTTAAGGTTGAATTTAATTTACAAATCTGCAAACAACTTAGTGGTTCTGTTTTCACCGGATTTTCCAGCCATAGATCTTGAATGCCCGAGGAATGCACAAATATTTGCAAATGTGGAAATACGGATGTAAATAAGCGTAACGCCAACCACATATCTGCCACTCGAAAATTTAGTTACGCAGTTTTCAATTCCGCAATGGACTTGCCAATACGTGGTCCAGCACCGCTGGAGAACACAATAGAAGCTGATCAGTTGGCTCCTGTTGAACCACGACGGAAAAAGAGAAGTTGCTGGCGCCTGATGTTTCAGGCTAAAAGTTTGATATCCCTGAGGCTTTGCCTCCTTGAAACGTGACCTGCCGTCATTGGTCGGCCCGGAATAGTCACCCCTTCCGCTTTCTTATCTGCGCCGAGAGATCGCACGTGCTTTTCTAAGCAAAACTCTGACTACTCATATTATGTTTTTATATACACACGTCCTGGGAGCTTCCGAACGTTCCCGTCGACATGAAAATTCGTTGGACACCCGCGGTGAAGAAATACACTTTCAGTTTGCCTACACCCTCTCTTTTAATAATTGTATGACACGTCGCGTACATGTTGTATGGGAAATATAAAATCGTGTGTCAACGATAGTATATCGTTGTAATGTTGTGATTCAACAGAAGAAAATGCTCGAATGTATAAAAGTGTCAGAAGCGCTTTATGATTTTATTTATATGAGAGATTCTCATACAATAAAAATGTATGTATAATTGTATTAAATTTATATAATTTTAAAATATAAAATTTGCATATATTTGTAACGATTTAAACACTTATATATAATTTATATTATGGTTTATATTTTCGTCTGTGAGGGTCTACTTCAGAATAATACTCAACTCAACTCGAGCGTAACTTTCTGGAGTTATGTTGTGTGTTGGCAGTAACACTCTTATGACAGTTCAGCGTTGTTATTTATCTTCAACGTATAATTACAAATGAAAAATGATCAAAATGTTAGAATAATGAAGAAATTATAAAACAATACCGTTTATGAATCAAGAATGAATTTTGATGCCGACCAAAAATATTTTGATATTGATTGAATTATTTATAGTTCACGTTATGTAATTTCAAACATTTGTAATGATAAATTTATGATTCAAAAAAATTGACTCCACATCGCACAGATAAACGTCCTACATAAATTACGCAACTTAGATAGTAAACATGTAAAAACGTTGTATCAAGGAAGTTTTAGAAGTATAAGTAAGAAGAAACCAAGTCGAGTAAATGATGAGCTGAGATTACAGTCTTTAGTAAATTCGCAGATAACTAAAAGTTCTCCAACTTGAGCCTTTAAAGTCAATTACTCAAATATGATGTGAACATTTTCAATATTCAGCTTTCGGTATCCGAATTTTTTACATTTTACGATACTTTTGAATATTTTAGAAGCTTTGAACTTATCTAAACTACGTTCAATCAGATTCGTACATTGTTGTCTAACAGTGTCAATGCTATTCTACTGACGCATTCGCGAAATTCAGTTGGGTAGTAGCGAACGACGAATAATAACGTAAATACTACCGTTTATCATTTATCATTCAGTGAGGTTGAATAACATTCTGTAGCTAAGCTATACAATGCACCGAAACAGAACCGAGTCGCCCGTTAAACACATTGCAAACGTGCATAAGGATCTCCCTGCGTTATTAGTACACATATCCTGACAGCTCTATTGGGACAATAAAAATATAATTAGTACCATCAAAAATCAATCTGAACTGAACTTCTAATTTTGTTTCAGTAATAATTAACGGTATAAATATGGCGATTTTTGTGGAAATTTTTCTGATTCTGTAACTAAACACAGCAATGAAGTCCAATTTCAAATCAAGTTATTCAAGAATGTCTATAGACAGCCTCAAACAGCCCCTCTGCAGTATACTGCAGAGGGACCAACTGAGTTTCAATACTCAAACATAGTAAAAGGAGAAAATCGAAGATGAATATATAAATCCGAACAAAATTTATTTCAAACAAAAAAGTCAGACAAAAAAGTTGGAAAACATAGTTGAGGAGAAAAAAATTGCAAATTTTGAATAGGCGCTTGTGACGGGAAAATGGTGTATAAAAAAAGCAGAGGAAAGAGAGTTGGAAAAAAGATATAGGATATGGTAGGAGGCGTCTCAGGGCGCGAAACTCCCCTAAGGGTATAGCATGTGCCGTCTTTCCCTTAATATAATTCTCGGCGTGCAGGCTCGTCGCTTCGGGCCTTACATAATGCAGGGGTGGCGGTTGAGTCGCATAAAAAATCCAACGTACTAGTCTCCCGCGGCGCGTGGTACGTTTCCAGCGATGAGACAATGTGAACGAACATCCCCGCCAGACGCTACGTTGGCCTCATTATTATTAATGTGACGAACGATTTTATCCTCAAGAATCACAAAAATCGATCTCGCTTTGCTCGCTAGATAAAATATGATAATGGAAAGACGAAAGTATAGGGTTGTAAAATAAGAAGACAAAAGAACATCTCCCGATAAAATGTCCATTTTGCCTGTTAGTCCACCGGATAGAAATGTTGCAAGGACGAGCGCCGCAGTGTGGAAAAAGAGTTACCGATCCGGTCTACAAATAATCCGTTCTTTTGCATTATCAAAATCGTTATCGCAGGGACCTGTATAATACGCCACCAATAGGGACAAAATAATAAGTGAAGCTGAATATTCGAATGCGCTATTTCACATGCAATATGCAAATTCTGTGTAAATGTACGTACAACTCGAGCGACGAAGTTGCGCTAATATTTGCGAAAACAGTTCTCGATTACCCTGAAGAGCTGTCCTTTCCAAATCATGAGGGAAACCCGACTCTTGGGGAGTTGCGCGAAATCCCAGGGACTACAGAAGTCGCCGCCTGGAAAGTTTCAATTCAATCACTCATTTGTTTCCTACAAACTAAAAGACGGAGTTTCATCGGAGTGGAGAAAAATCAGTGCACAACTGCGGTTTTGCCGTCGTTAGTGTTTTGACGATATCTTAGAGCCTCGGAGTTATAACCAAACTTTGTGCAATTTATCGAATTTTTACTTGGCTCCAATTTTGCTACTGATGGAGTATTATTAGCATCTCCGAGAGCAAACAAAAGTCCATTTTTGATTATAACTTTTTCCCAATCACTTTTTTGCTCGTGTCCACTGAAAACTTTTCTGATTAGAAGCCTTAAAATGTTATATCCAAAACATTCATAAAAGGATCTTTTACAACGATTATTATCTTTTTTTTTTAACAAAATTTACAATTTCACTTTTACTGCAACGAATTTCGGAGTCTTGTTAGCTTGCAGTTTTTAGACAGTTTGTAAAATATTGCAAAACTTATTTAGCTGCTGAATCAAAGCGTTTCTCTCGCGGTTATCGGATTCTGCAAATGAGAGTTTGTATGTTGAATATAATTTTTACAGCCATTGTTAACTGGCGCAAACACTGGCGAAAGCTGCATTTCTTTCCTGCGATCTCCGGGCATTGCTACCAGCTAGAATGGTAATCAATACATGCGTCTACTCTTCCACCGCCTTGCCGCTGCCTTAGGTACCTCTTTTCCACCCCCATCCATACTACGACAGACGTCTTCCAGCTACGTTTTTCCTTCATCCTTTTCCGTTCACAGTACCACTTGCATACATCTTTCGGATAGGAGAAAACTCGGTTACTCGCGACATATTTTTGTATCATCAACAAAATTTTTGATTTCAGAAATATTAAAAATACGAGCTATAAAAACTTTTCAACAGTTAAGAACACTAACACGAGTCTGCACCTTGTTGACGATATTTTTGTGTCTACCTGTCACGACAGCGGGGTCAGGGTAATAGACATTGATAGAGAGACGTCCGACAAATTGTAATTTATACTACTGGCCATAGTATCCCTCTAGGTTCATCCGATATGTTTTACTGGGTTTTACAAAAACGTTTGCATTTTAAAGGTAAATATTTTAACCCTAATAGAAAAGTTGGCCGGACTAAATTGTTTTGTTCTTTTAAGAAACCTCATTTGTTATAAACCAAACAAGTTTAGGGGTGATTCTTTTTTCGTAGTAAAATAAAACGATTTCATTTCGTTTACAAAAATTGATTCTCTAATGTTTCTAAAATCAAAAGTTCTAATCCAAAATATTGACTTAGAACTCTGAAAGTTATATAAGTTATTACGGTTTTTTTACTCGTTGCACGGCGAATGCACAGTAACTTGCGCCACACTTTGAATGCGTTTTACTCTAAACAACATTTTTATTAGCTCAGGAAATAAAACTTTGAAAGAGTTCATTCGATTGCAACGAATTTTTTGCAGATTGTGTAAATACTTTTTGCAGAATTGCGATATTCAACAATTTAGTTAATTTGAAGTTAAAAATACTTTGTGCAGGTTCTACGGTCTCGTCTCAAAAATCAAAAAAATAAAAGCTAAAACTACTATTACAAAAAAATTAAAAAAAAATTCTAATACTAAAAAAATACTAATGAAAAAAAACGATAGTAGTTGAAAGTGGGATTAAATAATTATGATTAGAAGCTTTCATGATTATATAATTTTTAAATAAATTGTAAGCTCTTTTAGCTTTCTACTTTGAATTGAAATTTGATATTAATTTTAATTTGAGGTTAGGGTCGTAATCTAATAATCTAAAATACAAGTAAGTATTTGTCGGCAGGGTCATTGCACATTCTTACCGGCAAAGTTCTAACAAACTTCTTCATCTCTGACCTCTGGGCGATCAAACTTGTTATAACAAAAGTTATTTTATAATTTTATCTACTTGTAGTAGATTTTTCATTGGTTCAAATTATAAATTAATCAATTGTTAAACAAATTAATTCATATATATAACATTAAATAATACATTCGACCAAACATGACGAGGTAAACTTTGATTTTCAATTATTTGTAAAAGTTAATGACAACACACATCATGAAATTGTTTTTCAAGAAAAAAATCAGAAATGAATGTTGTTGCCAGTTGTTGTTGAATTTGAAATTTCTATGAGACGTTCCTTTATCTATGCTCAAAGTACCACGTAAGTTTCAGAATTTAGAAGAATCAGGAATCAGGAAAGAAAAATGAAAAAGTTAATGATACCCTGAAGTTGGGTCCGCGAATAATTCTCGCCTGATAATTTATTTTTTGACAGGTCGATTTGTTTACATTCGCGCATTTTTGATATTTGACATTTTATAGTGCCATTTATTTAAAAATTCATATAGTTTGATTATTACAATTTACAAATTTGATCGGGAGCGCGAAATTCTTAATATTATCATATTTTATATTTATAATATGATGATGATGATATTAACGTTTACAGTTAGTAATGAAACCCATCAGTAATTCGGATAAACTATGAGAATTGAATTACTGTTGGAAATTGAATTATATTTAATTGCAAAACCAGATGATCTCAAATTTAATTATTATTCTACATTACTCTAAACTGGTCGCTGAAATTTTTAAGGCTTATTGCAAAACTCACTAAACATATGCAGGAAAAAATGAGCTCCTGCTATTGTCTTACTTTTAAAAAAGAAATATATATCGGTGTTGAAAACGTGCAGAAATTCTTAAATGTTTTGAAGATCCCACAAAGTGTGACATGGAAATTTCTTGGATTCAACCAACATTTGCTAACAATGTAGCATTTTTTAGGATGTATAAATATGTTTATTAAAAAAAAAACTATTCTTAATTTTTGCATCTTGAAATTCACATCGATAAAAAGTAATGACAACATTGTTTTCAACATATTATTACATTCCACTTCATAAAAGTTCCAACGGTATAATCAAACATATGATATCTAACTATACACGAGATCAAAATAATATTGAACAAAAGTCATCAGATGAATATCAAACCATCAGGCGATTGCTTTGATAATCCTGATTACTCATGTCTCGTCGGACGATAGTAGTTGTTTTCGATCGATTTCACTTGTTAGAAATGATTATATTTTTCGGCCGATAGATAATGCAATATTTCAACAGAAACCAATATCTGATAAGTACAAAAAAAGGTACGGAACTCAAAAAAATTTTCAAATCATTTTCGTCAGTTGGAAATAGTTGCATTCATTTAAACAAGCGATTCTTTTGTTGGCATAGTGTACATCATCTGAGAGATGATTGTTCGCCATATAGTCAGAGGAGTATGCTTTTAAGCTCCGGCCAGCAAGGCTCTGTAGTTAGGCTCACATTACATTTTGCGCGATGTTCTGTATTAATTTATTATCTCGGGTCGTGTAGCACTCGCTACAGAACCCTCCCGTTACAAGAGCTAAGGTAATTATAACTCAATTCCCGACACGTGAAACTATGCAAAGCCAATCTAAGCTTCGTGGCATAGAAGCTTTCATCCGAGCAAGCGTCCTTACGTTTCGAACATGACATCTTAGATATCGGAGATCGCAAGCATGGCACATTGATCTTTTCTTCCGATTACACAATATATCACAGATTAAATATATTTTAAGTTCTTATGTATCATGTTACCTGCATGGCCAAACTTTAGACTGAGATAAACTGAACCTCTCATTCGCTGCCCCAGATAAAAGTATTTTTGTTTATTACTGAAAATTCAAGATATGTTCTTTGCAATAACATTATATTATTTTTGCACTCATGATTTATCTGATAACTTTTGGTATTATTTAACTGAATATGCAATCTGTTACTAAATTTATGTCAATCAGATAAACAAAATTCACTGGTTGTGATTGGACAATTGATAAAATTCAATAGAAGAAAAACATGGTCCAATCAATTTGAATGTTGATCTAGAAATTAAAACCTAGTTTCTTAAACGTTAAATTAAAGAAAATTTAATTAATGCAGGCAATTTAAAGAAACTGAACCATGTTGATAAGTGAACATTTTTTTTAATGTTTAAGTATCATAATTATTCAATATTATAACTTATTTTAAACCGTTTATGTTATGTAATACCGAATAGACTATAGTAGAAATTAATTGAAGCTGATGCATTGAAATGCAAAGACGGCAAAAATTTGAGTGGTTCTTTAAGGCTTGCATCAAAATGTATGCGATGTAAATCTCAATCTTCTAATTTTGCACCACTTTCCAATAGTCGTTATTCACTCGGTGGGACTCTGATCTAAATTCATTATCTTCACAGATTTGACTCAGATTACGATCCACAAGTCGACGAATTCGTCTTTCTTTCAGTAAGCTACTTTTAGTTAAGCTTTTATACTTACACATATATACGGTAAGACATTAAAAAATGGCTCCTCATCTCTATTAAATGATAAATATTAAACAAAATAAATGTTTCAAAATTTTATGAATCGAAAAGTAAACGAAAAATCTAATCTAATCTTTCATTTTGTTAGCATAAAACTTTGCTGTAGATATTTTGAAGTAGTTTATATACCTGTTCATAAGATAAAAAAATGAGATTTTGAAAATATTTCATTCTCAAAATTGTCCAAATAATGACAAGACAGATATCATTGATTGTTCTTGTTCTAAAGGACTTAAAATTGTACAAGACCCACCAAACGTACAACAGAGCTCAAAAAAACTCTAACGTCTTCATCCATTTTTATTTCATACCCTTGATAAGGTGTTGGTGGAAATAATCTTCATTCGTGATAGCCATGCAGTCTAAAATAAGCTAGTCACGTAACCTACGAATCGCGTTGATTCGGCTTCGCCAGGATTACGCCAGACCACCGGATAATGCGGTAGAAACGCGTCATACATCGACGTATGTGGTCCAAATTCAACTTCCATCATTTGATGGTAATAGCTCAAGACATATATATTTTTGATGATAGAAACGCATAATCAATCGACGTCTCACATAGAAACCTCACAATCTTCTTCTCCTAAAAAAAGGGGGAAACATTGCTGAAACATTTAAGAAAAATGGAATTCCCATAGAACTCACAACATTTTTCTTTCCCTAGTGAAACGCCCACAAACAGTTTCGATATGAAAAGGAGGTTGCATTGAAGCGAAAATATGACTCGTGTAATTTTATCTTTCCTCTGGTTCGGAAGTTGTTATTGAATCATACTGGCAAAAGCTGACCATGACACGATTTTTGTGCTTTCCCTTTTGGTCAAATCCTGACAGTCGTTCGCTCTAAAGTGTCGATGCCCGGCTTGGAACGGAAATTGAATTTCAAGCTCTTACAATCCTCTTTCAATTGTCGTTCGATTTTCACGCGAAAATAAAGTAAACCTATTTTTAGATTCTTAATGAAAGTATATCCACGTTCCATTACGTTTAATGTAGAATAAATTTTATATCCATGATTTGAATAACAATTGTCCAGACTCTCAGAAATCAATTACGCGCGCTTCTATCGTTAGCAAAAATTCATTCCGGTATGTTTTTGCTTTCTTTGTTGTCTGGTTTTCGTTGAAACGTTAAATAGTTCACAATTTGTACGAGCGTAATGAAATTATAACGAACGGTTGTTTAAATTCAAAGTTAATTAAAAATGAAACTCATCGACAACTTCACGTTTATTATTTGAAAATTTCCTAGCCATTCGGATTGTACAAAGTCATTTTAATAGAAACATTCATATCGCAGTTAATATACCACCTGTTAGAACCGATGTCTCTCGATTAAATATCTATTATCAATTATTTTGCTTGTTTCACAATTATCATAATATTTGAGATGACACGTGATAAATAGTCGAAAATCTATGAATTTCACATTAGTGTCTAACAATTGGCCAAGCCACTGAGTGCAGACCGCCTTCGGCAGAACAGATTTCAAGAACTTAGACATTGGATGTCACTCTGGCGATAGACCCTTAGGAGTTCTTGGTTCAAACCGCATGAAAGTCCAATCGCAGCTGCGAATATTGCTTTGTGCTCAAGTATATACGTTGAAAACAATCGATTGTCTGAGGCTGATGAGAAATATTTTCGAACGGTGCCGAAATCTGATTAATTATTTATCAATTATTTATTTATTTACGAATCAGTTCAATCGTTTATCATCGCGATAAGTACCTTAACACAAACTTCGAATTCAAATGCAAGGTCTGGAAATCGAACAATTATCGCGAGCTCTAGAACTCGATTAAATCGCAATTTGGCTGAATAATTATTATCGATGTTTACATTATCTCTTGGTGTGTTATTTATTTGTTAATTATTATTTATAGTCAATGTTATCCACATACGAAAATTGCAGGTGCGAGCATTCGTTTCGTTTACAATAGACCATTGATAATTACATTTGAGAGTCATCCTATTAAATATGTATGTAGAACTATAAGTATATCGTACAGTTAATGTAATTAACTGTAAATCGATCATTGGACTGAAAATTTCATGCTCAATAGAAACACGTATGCATACGATGAAAATGAACATTCTTCTCCAATCAACATTCAATAATTCCGTACCCTTTCTTTATATTACATACATTTATAAGATTTTTTTTACTAATACGAGTTCAAAATTTTTTTAAATATGTTCTTAACAAATTGCAAAGTAACTTTTTGAAAAAAGTTGTCATAACAATTGATAATAAAAAGTTATTAAATTTTATTAAAAGTAAATAAATTGCAATATCAAAAAATTTTGAACAAAAAACTGGATCAATAATTCATTCGTTCATATCTATTCTTCAATTTGTAGGTTATACTGAAATTATAATATTTTTTTGTGGATTCTAATTTCTCAACTAAGATTGATGAAAATGTCTCATTTTGTGAATTATTATCCATTACGGTGTTCTGATAGCACGAATGTTTCGAAATATACCGAGTATACTAAATACAAAAAAAAATGCATGAAAAAAGTATGCAAAAAATGGAGGAGAACGGAAGTTGTTGTGAGGCTCGATAAGAGCAAATACGTCTTTTTGATTCCTCGGGGATTTTCCCAAATCCGCGTGAAATTCTCGCCGGAAAAATATCGATCCTTGGCAGCGACTGATAACGTTGAAAGTTGCGCGCAACTGCAACGGAGATAGTAAAAGGTCGAGGGATCAAAAGTCCCAGCTGCAATCTCAGCCTTTTATTCCCGCGTTAAACGACAGAAAAGAGACGAAAAAAGTAAGATTGAGTGCTTTTTTGAACACTATTTACCCGACATTGTTAAATTAACCGCTTATTATTTTTACAAAATGTTATACTGCCTCAATTTTCTTCAGTTTACTTTATTCTCAGTTATAATAAAAATGGGTTCATGCGAAAAAAACTCATTTCAAATGGAATCTTTGCGTATTTTTTCATTTTTTACTATGTCACAAATAGACATTTCAAAAGAATAACGGAATTGTTAATTGTAAACATTTCAGTGCTAATTTAATTATCTCTGAAATAATGTTTGCCATTGCAGTGGCAAATTCCTTGTTCATCAAGTGCTCTACACAATCGGATAATAAATATGCGGCATTCGTCGGTGGTCTATTGAAAAGAAAAGAAGAGAATTCCTAGAGAGAAAGGCGTAAAATGAAAAGTGTATACATTCGCCAGCATCGCGTCTTTTACAGTCATCTCATTGCGAATTCATCCTCATCTTATTACGATTAGTTTACACTCGAAGTAACACCGCCAGGCAAATGCAATACGTCCGTGTTTTATATACATCTTAAATCTTCACTTAAATCATTAAATCTTTTTCGTTAAGTAAGACATCCCAACTCAAAGTATTTCGGTTTGATACTGCAATATCTTTTTTAAGAAGAACTTTTGTCTTCATTGAAGGCGTTTATTGGGATCGGGGTTGGTCCAAAAATAATTTTCATGCTACAATCAATTTTTTATTAGAGTTGCAAAAAATAGATCTATATGACATTTAAATGTCTACATTCAAGATTAGTTTAAATTACCAAGTACCACTAATTTATTCTGAAAATTTTCCTTCGATGATGATTTGTTTACAAACATATTCTTCGTGTATTCAGTGAACATTAATAAATCATCGAAGCAATTAAAACATCATTATTGGAGTCGCCGATTGACGGGTCAATGATCCTAGTTCGACTTGAGGTTGATTGGTTCGCTTCGTATGTAAGCTCGGCTTAAAATGTAAGCTGCGTCTAAAACGCTGATCCTTTAATGTACAACATGCATATTAAGATGGCGCCAGGCCATTTTCGACAGGTCAATCTATCAAACTGGCGTAATATCGAAGTCATTGTTACGTGGAGAAAAATCGACGCACGAAGACGGCTTAAATTTCTCTCGCCGCAGTGAGGGATTACAATTTTACTTATCGATATTCACAGCACGAAGTTTCGGTAACAGAGCGACATAAGTGGTGGTGAACCCCGCACGCCAGCGATCACCGCTGAAAATGAAGTATAGGAGCCGTAAGATCTACATGATGTCGTAGTCATATACCCCATTCTGCATTTCTCACCGATGTAATAAATAAATGAAGAGACAGAAATGCCGAAGAAAACATGTCTGAATTTATGCTTCATTTTGCAAATAAAAACATTTTACTTCCCATTTACCTTTTTGCGGTTTATATATTCCAGCTCAGCTTTTTTTTGGAAAATAATTGGTAATGATTATTTTTAGCAATTGACTTAAACAAATTTCATTTCAGTCAGTTTTCACAGCAGACAAAAATGTAATAATTTGTTTCTTTCAGAACAATTAGAAACTTTCTAATACAGGAATATTTTTCAGTAACAATAAAATTGTTTTAGCGATAAATATAGATTTAGACCAGTAATATCAGGATGTGAGGATACGATTTATACATTCATGTGGTTTCCATATTCAAATTTATCTAAACATGTATTGGAACAATGCAATTTCCCAATCCAACATATTTCCGTATGTTGTTCATACGGAAATAATGTGAAACATTATCCCAATAAAAGCATGAAAATAATTGTGAACGTGGATTGGGTGCTTGAAAGGAACGGATAGCAAGAATGCATACGAATAGAGCATGAAACATGTTGGAATAAAAAGTACGGAAGCATAACACCAAGACGGGTCATAATGGTTGTGGCAATAAGGTAATAACGATTGTAGTTGACCGTCGTTTGCCGACACCATTAGCCCATTGAGGTTAGACTATATCTTTTCTGTGAGCATTATATCGCACTCGAGTTTATCTGCATGGTACGACATGTTATTGTACGTACTTCAACCTCGTCTCCGAGTTCGTATCTCGTGATATAATAATAGACAACAACAATGGTTTAATTCGGTCTGGGGCCCGGTACGAAAGCTGTGCAAGCTAGGGAAGTAAGCTGATTAGGATTCCGCCCTACCTTCTTACTTCGCCCTAAACTCTTTCACCTCGGGCACTTTCCTTCTGTCTTTCTTCGTACTTACGATAAACCTCATCGTGCCTCACCGAGTTTTCACTTTTTCCCCGTTTTCTTAACACTTTATAAAACACTCTAACCATGACTAAATGATTTTCAGCGCTGGCGTCCTAACGAGAATGATTGTTGTTGAAACGCGTTGAAATCATAAGAGCGGAGGTGTACGAACTCAAACACCCTCTTACACGGTGACAATTTTAAAAGTCTAAGCAACTGTTGTACCAGATTATTAATGAATCGTTGCATGTGGAGTGCGAAAGTGTGAAAACTGATTCTATTTAGGCCTTCATTACAAGCACATAATGAGAAAGACTATATGCTTTAATTTCGGACCGATAAAACCACGAACGTTGCTAATACAAAGGGCCACCCGAAGATACTTGTAAGGTTACGAGCTTCGTCACTCTCGTCGTTAATTAATGTAGCTTAACGAGTAATATGAGAATAATTACTTCGCTCGAGTGGTTTTGACAGAAGTTTGCTCGTTATCAAAGTGCTGCGCGACGACTGGTTGTAAAAGCGCATCCATCCTCGCATGCTCACAAAAATCCTCTGCGTATGAAATAAAATATAGGATTGTACATGCTATGGTAGTAATACTTGTACGCGTCCTTGCAATGCGCAGTTACTATAGTTGCTGATTTTCAGGAGAGGAGACTTCATTATAATGAACTTTGACAATTTTGTCAAATAAACAATGGTTTGCCATCGCGTGAATTTTTTTTATCTCGGGACATTGATTACATAATTAATCCAAAATCGCTTTATGGGGCCCAATCTGAGGTATTGTATCAAGCATTGATGAATTAACTCTAATGGCAGGTTAACGTGAAAGCCAATTCGCTTTTGTCGAGTGATGATGCGATTAGACCAACTTTATGAGCCAATTACATGTAGTTAGGTTGTAATTCAAGGAATGGATCCAAAATGCAAAATACATTAAACTAAACTCACTTATGAAAAACGAGATGATTTTTGACACCATCAATTTTTGTTAAAAAAACTCGTAACTTTTGTTCGAAACGTACATATGAGATTGTCATTGATTTTATTGAAAAAAGAATTGAATTAAAAACAGATTCTTTTACTTCAGATTTCAAGGGACTAATATTCGAGTTCCGTGTGCTTGCAATTGTGTATTTTCGCTTGAGCGAAAATCAAAGCTCACTGTAGGTTCATAAAGAAGTAATGACAAAAACCTTAGACTGTTTATCTAGGTCTATAAAACACAATGGAATCGCAGTGTGTAAAACTGAACAGTGGGGTTGAAGTCTAATTAAAAATACAAGAGCAGCATCACGCAGGACGTGTATTTCTTGTTTCCTCGTCGAGCTCGGGGAGCAGTCCAATTATCATCTTCAGCAGCGGTGTCACGTTGTCGACCGAATTGTAGAGTTTACTTGTGCGAGCCACGTTAGCCAGTTGATTCGTCGGACCATCTACGCACTTTGTAACGCGGGCTTTGCACAAACAGACTTTCCTTCCCGTGTTTGACGAAGGCTACCTGTATGAGCTAGCTCGCAGACCACATCACTCGATGAAAACATAAGTTCCCCTCGTGTGGTTGTTACTCTGTCGCTTTTCTTTTGTTGTTTTAGCTAGAACATTTCGCGCGTCTGCTGCTATTTTGCCAAGACGTTTCTGCTATTATCCAAAACGTTTCATGTTCTTCATAGATCAAATAACGTTATAATTTATAACATACTTCGTAATTTTTCATTTCATTTTCATCTATGAGTTACCTTTGAAATTTGTTTATTTTCTCTTTATTTAATCTACTATGTTATCATAGTACTTGGCATTTTTCTTTTCCTTTTTAAGCAAGGTTCTTCTTCGAGTTTTGTCATTTAGGATTTAGGCATGTTGTTAATTTGAACTTGAAATTTTGTACCTATTCGACGGGTTGTTCTAACTGTGCTTTGCTCATGTACCATGTGTTCATCGGCATTTCATCGATCGTCTTACATACAGCTATAGGATAAGAAGGACATCTCGGGCTTTCTAGGACGGTGATGTTTTTACGTCCCCGAGGTATTTTATCGTGTCGCTTGTAATAAGGTTTCCACATGTAAGAAAGCTAGTAAAGAGAACAGCGAGAATGAGGGTGAGCTGTGGAATCCAATCGCAATAGAGTTAAGTGTTCGAGAGTAAAACTTGGCTGTGGCGCGACCTCGATTACTCGTGGAGGATTTGTTACGGTCACCCTTCCCAATCCGCCGTTGAACTTTCGACTACCAAGAGAGACACCTTAGGCGTGCATGACCTCAACCCGGACCAGATGACAAAAATACTATACTCGTCGTAAACACGCTTTTATTTCCTTTTGCTTCTTGCCCTGTTTCATCCAGTTTCTATAAACCTGCAACTTTTCTGAATTACTACTCACAATAACCCTTTTAGAAACTAGGAGCAATCTACTTGGCTTAGCGTGAACTCCAATCACTACGATCAATGCCGCGAGCCTGATAATCTTTATTTTGAACAAACATAACCGAACTCAATATTGAAAAGAAAGTTCTTAACATCTAGAACGACCGAAACAGTCATTTGGGCGTTATTAAAATTACAAACTCATTTTCAATTTAGTTTGTTCCAGTTATTTTGCTTAGTAAACCTTACAGACGCTCAATTTAAAGGTAACGAAAACATTCAGAGTTTTAATCAACTAGTATAATCCTAAATAAATTGTGACTTACACCTTTTTTCATTTTAATATTATTTTAACCTTTGTCGAAATGAAATTACTTTTGTTGTCGTCTTAATTTGTTGAAAAAAATTTAATGTAACGTTTGCATTTCGGCAATACTGCAAATGAAAAATGTTGCCACTTGTGAATAAGACGTAATGAGGGAGACCTCACGTGTTCCGGATGTGTCCATTACCTCGAACTCGATACTTGGTTCGCAGCAAAAATCTGCTAGTCGTTACCAGTAATGGCAGCGCCGATACGCTGTGCGCGGTTACTACCACGTGCCACCTTAATATGTTGCAAAAGTTTAGCGCGTGATACTAAGGGAAATAATTCGATACGATTCTTAGAGTAATTTTGGGGAAAGAAAAGTTTGATGGGCCAACGTTTGCCGGAGTGTAATTGTATCATGATATCGCGATGATTCTCTACAATATTTTCTTGGCTCCATTCCATTCGAATAACATTTTTGCAATAAAAACTTTCCACCAATTGAACGTAATCATCAAAGTATCATGATATAGCGATATCAATTGCTTCACATTTCAAAACGGATACAAATTCAGTCTGTTTTCTCTCTGTCTAGATATTTAAAAATTACATCTCAAACGGTTTCATCTGTAGGATTTTCAAAAGTTGATCTTTATTGTTTTATTCTCGTTTTTGTGCAGTATAGAAACCAACGGTATTTCTATTTTATTTTTCTATATTCGCGTCACCTGTTCAAACACTGCTTTTTCTTATTTATCGAGCGAAGCGCAGGGCCATTTCCGGCACGCGGTGCTCTTTGCTTTCTCATTCAATCGCCGGTACTTTTCGACACTGGGTAACGAAGCGAAACCGAGAAAAGAGATTGGCTAACACGGTATGCACCCGTTACAAAACAATACTAAGTAGCTGAATATGGTATCGCTTTATTTCAAGAAGAGAAAAAGATTCATTTCATTTCCAAGGTGTTCGAAGTGCGGACAAGTAAAAAAACTTCCATCGCAAAGATATAAAAGAAATCGTTTAGAGAGAGCCAATGAAAAGTATAAGATGAGTGCCCATCGGCTGAAAACTACTAGCGGGTATTTTAAACGGACAATTAACGAAGTCAATCAATCAGTCTCAAAGTTTAATTAATATCGTCGAGTCTAAGAAATAAAATATGCTTCAAAACGATTCATAAAAGTTTTAATTTTAAAACTCGTTCTTATGTTCTATTCGTAGTGTAATTCAGTTCAGGGCTCGGATTCTTCTGCCGGCGTGTCTTCTTGTTGATCCATATAATCTGAAACGTTATCATAAACTATAACATGTTTTTATATGAAATTTTATTTGTTAATTAATGCTGATTGACGACATGATAAGTTCGAAACCCAAAAAGTTATTGAGTAGGTCACAATTATCCTGAAGTGTCAATCTTATCTCGGTTGACCCTATCCGTTAAGAAGAGAGTGAGAGGTTTGATTACAGGAAGCAATGTATCATTATGTACGACTTCGGCACCACTTGTCATTTGATAAATTGATTTATTAAAAAAATTGATACGCTGATATAAGTATAAATATAAACTGAAATTGTAATAAAGCACAACTAGCCAACAACTGACGGATAAAGCAAATATCAACGTCTAGCATAATTAAAAGGTCAGTACACAGTAGAAACATGAAAATAGATGGTAAAGATATTTTTTATTTATAAAAAATATGATCAGTTTTATTAAAGGTATGAGATATTATGCATGGCAGTGGTTTGAAATATTGATGTTTTTATCTTGTATTGAAATTAATAGCTTAAAGAGGCTTATGGAAGTATTTAATCAATTTTACAGATGAACGGTGCCATATTAATCGTTCTTGTGGTAAGTGTGGCGGTATCATCGACGCCTGTCGAAGATCAATCATTAGCAGCCGAGTTGAAAGAATTCCGTGCCTTAATTCCTTTCACAAAAATCAACTCGCTTGTTTTTCGGTATTTTGGCAATGATAAAGAATTCCAAGAACTTGTCTACTACATTCTGTCGGACGATGTCCTGCCTGGCTTCACTGAAATTGAAAATATTCCTGAAGTTCAAGCTATTATTGAATATCTGCACAACCACGGCTCGGATATCTATGATCTTCTAAACAAGTTGCATGAAGTTTTAGGACTGGACCCATTTCACAAAAAACCTGTCGTCCGTGTCACGTACGGAGGATTGAAAGGTTTTGTTGAAGAATTGAGAGAACTTATTCCTGTTAAAGAGCTGTACGCTTTGTATGATCGTAAACTTGAAGAATCCCCAGTTTTCAAGGAATTTGTTGATTTTGTAAAAACAGAAAATTCACAATCTGGGATGAACAAAATTCTGAAAAATGAACATATTAGAAATTTAATTCGCTTCATTAAGAAAAAGAATGTTGATTTAAAAGTTATTACTGATTTTATAACAGCTATAATCGGGATTAAATTTACACCTATTGAATAAATGATTTATCTTCATGAATGAATTTTGTGATATTTGATTCTAATAATAAAACCGTTTTTAAAAAAAATTATATTAACTGAATGAATTTTATTCGCACAGCGAATTCCCTTATCCTGAAAAGTGATTACCACAAATTATTTTTCATATACTGGCAAAGGTTTGATTTAAATCTTATCTTTCTGGATGTTTTAGGATTTTTCATCATATTAATATTTGAAATAAAATATGCTAAAAAATTAAAGATGTTGATATTGAATAAATTTTTTATAATCAAATTTACAATTGCACACATATTTAAAACTAAATCACAGGGACGAAAATATATGTGCGAATATGTGTCAAATTTATATTAATTTTATATTAAATTTATATAACTTATTGCCGCTTTATAAATAATTTATAAATGAGAATATGTAGAATATATTTTGAAATATATTTTCGTCCGTGTGTGAAAATATTGTGCAATATTGTTAAATTATCAGTTTAACAAAAAATATGTACACAATCATGATTCTGTCTTCGCTAATGGTAATGATTATATAATATCTTGATAACTACCTAATGATTAAGACAGGTTTTAATTTTGGCAGAATCATATTGAAGTACTATGTTTCCTAATTACAATTTTAATTGGATGTAGTAATAATAATAAACTCAAAGTGAATCAAATTTGCTACCAACACAATTTTCCCATAATCCCAACATTTTCTGTTATTTACATAGGAAAAACTTTGGTCAAAGAGTCATTATAATTATGTTACACGACAAAAAACAGTAATAGCGTAGCGAGTTTTTATGTATTATGATTGATTTAATTATATTTTTTTGCTTTCGAAAATAATAATTGATTTTGTCATTTTATCGAATATTTATATAAGATCAATTCATCGATGAGTTTTCATGAAGGCCGTTAGTGTTTGGTAATCTGATAATTTTTTATTGTATTATTATTTCCAAACAATTGTCCACTCTTACCAAGTTATAGTCGAATTCTTCACCCATGCGAAAAGACTTTTATTTTCCTAGGAATATACAAAAATATTGTAGGCCAGTTTTCAACATGACAATATCATTGTCACTTCGAGTTGGCACCGTGCTAAAGAAACAACTTTGCCACTCAAAGTATATCAAAATCAACAATTTTTTCCATTTTATTAAGAGGAATAGTTTTGCAAATTATTTGATTGGAAATAAAAATAATGGTGCGCACACGTTAGAAGAGCCGAGGTTAACTTGAGTGTTTAAAAAAAAAGTTAGAATTCACTAACACGCAATATAACTTTCAGTTTTATATTTTATATTTAAAAATTGATCATACACAAATGATTAATTCGATAAATTTGTCTGTAAACATACTCAAAATGAAAATAATCGATTACTAATCAGAGTATAAAAGATAACTTCCCAATGCAATCAAGTATTCTATTCTAGCGAATGGGTATAGAAAATCAGTTTTCATTAGAAAAAAATATTCTCAATTGTTAAACCATTTTGAAGAAATAAAAGTAAGTAAACCCATGTTGATCATCTCCAGCAAGTATGATTTTCTCAATTTTCTTGAACTGTCGCATCTGTGATACATGGATAGAAAAGCAGCATTAAAATTTATAACGATCACTGTAAACGTGGACCATAACCTCAAATTCAAACACGAATTATATTATACAAAATATAAAATTCACGAAATTGTAGAATTATAGATAATTTTTACACGAATTGTAGTCATTTTCATTGTCGACACAAAATTTTTATTACTCAATTTTCACTAAATTTTAATAAGTGCATTAAAATTATTTGTGCGAACTTTGCTAAGAATCATAGTAAATCTTAATGGTGTATTTTTATCCGTTCAAGTTTTTTCAAATTGACTTCAATCTATTTTATTTTACAAAAGTTACCTACGTTAAATGTCGAATTTTGAATTAAGGAAGATTTGCTTTCCAAAATTTTTTTAATGTTAAGTAATATAAAAAATAATTCATCATTTTATACAATAAAAATAAGTCTTACTTGCTGAAGATTAACGAAATGTTAATTAAAGATGCAATAAATATTTCAACAATAGTTATACAATCATATAATGATTTTTGTTTATCTTTAATAATTAATTTTAGATGAAATATTTACCTGTTTTTCTCTCAATACTCATTACTGTTGGAGCACATGTGCAAAAGGAGGATGTAAAACTGACAGAAAGCAATTTAAACGACGATGTGGAAGACTTTTTAAAGATAATCCCACGATATAAAATGAAAGCATTATTTTTTGAGTATTCTCACATTGATGCAGAATTTAGTGAATTTATCGACTATTTAGAATCGACACAAACTAAAATTATGTTATCAAAGATATCTGAGATAGCTGAAGTTAGAGATATTATTAAAACAATACAAAAAAATAAATTAAATATACCACGAGTAATTGCATTTTTTTGGGATATATTTCACAGATCATTATTGATACCAGAGCTTACATCAAATAAAACTAGACATGGAATAGAGGGTTTTATACAAGATGCATTAGTAATTATACCAATGGAAAAATTAAAAACTGTGTTCCACGAAAAAATGGACAATTCCGCTGTTTTTAACGAGACATTCTATTATGTTATGAAGAGAGCACAAAGTATCGCTGATAAAATTTCAACTATTAAAGAATATAAATTGTTAATATTGTATATGAAAAATAGAGACGTTGACGTAGACAGATATTCGGGATTTATTAATAATCTATTCGGAATACATTCTACATGTTGCAAATTGTGATATTGTATGATCTAATCAATAAGCAAATAACGTGGAATTCAAAAATAATTCAAATCTTAATTGATTTTATGGTTCCACGTTGAGCTCGGATAATTCTGATTAACTAATATTGTAACAAAATTAATCTATTCATGTATGTAGTTATTTTGATGTATTTGAAACATGAATGAAATGCACTATTAATATATTTTTCAAAAATAAAATACTATTCCCAAATCATGCAGTGTTTTAATTTGCATCAATCCAGTAGGCAAATTTTTTCTGGTTTCACTTTATTTGTAACATTATTGATTACAGAATTATTTACTGTTATTATGGAAAGGAAAATATATGACCACACGTTTTCTAGAGTAATAGTAAACTTTATTTCTAATCGGTGTCGCATTCAAATTAATCCATAATAAATCCTTAAAATATTCTAAATTTAAAAAAGAAACAATGTTTTTTTAGTAATAAAAATGATGGTAACATAATGTTTATCTTTTCTTATTATTAAATCTCAATCGAAAAAACATTGACACAATGCTGTTTTTTGTTCAATAAAAACGTAAAACATAAATGAGCCATTACTAATAACATCAAAAATCGTAACAAGAATCGATTACCTGTCAGATTATATAAAATCTCAGGTTAATACTGCTTAGTGTTGTTTAAACTTACTAGACTCTGAAACTTTCAAAATACAGCATTAAAATTAAGTAATACGAATATAATAAATATAATATAAAATACGAATAAAATAATATAATATAATATAAAAATACGATTTCTGAAGCAAGGAAGATTCTCATTCAAGTAATCGTAAGTTGCAAGTTTGATTAAGGTATTTACTCAATGATTCACATATAAAATTCACATGCTTACTAAAAATGTTTACAAATCTGAATGATATCTAACTTGTATGTGATAATTCAGCGTTTACTAATTCAATTTAAATTCACACTGATTTTCTAAGATAAAGATATAATGATGTTTCATTGATTTGATGAATTTTACGATAAAATCAGTTTGATAAAATATGTATATATAAAAAAACGTTTACACATTGTCAGCAGTTGAAACGAAATCTTAATCATACATTTAGCGAGTGACAGATTTAATATATTTTTATTTATAAACAAACTATGCTTTGGGAATAATCGACCATAACAATATAATCACAAACGATCCTTGTAATCATTTAAGGTGAGCGTCACATATTCAGATTTTCAAAAAACTACTCTTTTTTATTTGCGAATATAAATGATTAATAAACAATATTGAAGGTGTAATTACAATATTTAAAGAACGGCCTTAAAATTTGTTCAAATTAGCAGTAAAAAATTTACTTTTTTTGCTTTTATAAATAATGAATAATCATGTAATATTTTTATTAAAATAGATTTATATTGTAAGAAATCCATCGATTTGAAAAAATGATGTAGTCAAATAATATAAAAATGATCCAATATTACAACCTGATTATACATTCCAAAATGACAGATAGACAAATACACTAATAGAATAGATATATGTTACAATTGATAATACAATATATTAGATCAATTCATGTCAGTTAATACGAAATTTGTAGGTGATTCCATATTTTATACGCATGACATACATTTTGATAATGCAACTGCTTCGTGTATTTAAAAAATTATAAAATATAATTAACAAATAGAAATTATTAACAGATTGAATAAAATATTTTATCAATATACCGGCATTAAATCGTAACTATTCTGATGGTTTGATATATATTTCAATATTAGAATAAAAAGTATAGTAGAATAAAAATTTGCACAGAATTCTGTTTAGTTTGACACAATTTCGACTTCAATAGCTATTTGAACACTTTGTGTCGTTAAAAGTAATTTTTATATATTTTTAATTTAAGGTTGAAATCCCATTTGCCAACAACCATCTTTGAGCGTATATAAAGCTAAGCTTCTCAGTCACCTTTTCAGCTTGCAAAATGGACTTGCTTAAATATCTTTCATCTTTCATGTACTTGACTGATACAGCCACTCTTGTTCAAATCTACCCTCCATTCTTAAACGTAATCTTATGTTGACGCATTAACATTGTCTTTTTGAAACATAATTTCATAATACTATCTTTACTAGCATATCGTTTTTGTCTACTTTCTAAACTACTATGACAAAAATTGATTAAAATAATAATAATTAAAATATAAAAAATGTTATTAAAGCACAAGTAAAGATAAATAAGGTAATGATTATTGCAACAAATTTGACAGCAACCCAAATGTACAAATAAGAATATGATTTGTCATGGTCATGGCTAGAAGTCATCTTTTGATCCAAAATAAAATGCAATCATAGAAATCAAATGCTTATGATTCGAAAACTCTTGGTACCCAAATTTAAAACTTTATAACTTGTAATTAAACTTACATTCGTAATGCAGTTTTCTTAACAAAAAAATATCTTGTTATTTGTTGAATAAATTTTGTAAATTTTATCTAAGCCATTTTAATTTTTTACAGTGTACACATTAAAAATAAATAGTACGATATTCGATTCATATATTGAATATATTTAATCATACATGAATATATTTAATCATACATGAATATATTTATTCAAACATTGAATATATTTATTTTTCAGATGGTACGAGGAGCAGCATTTTTCTTAGTGCTTGCTGTTGCAGCCTTCCAAAGTGGAGAAACTTATCCAAGAAATTTAAAATCAAATGAACACCCTTTACAAGATGATCTTAATGATTTCCGCTCGTTGCTGCCAGCACAAAAAATTAAGTCTCTCGTTTTCCAATATTTAAATTCAGACAAAGAATTTCAAGAATTTGTTCAGTACGTCATGAATGACAGCACTAAAGAATTGATTTCTGAATTTGAAAAAAGTGAAACAGTAAAAGAAATTTTCAAATACTTACATGATGCAGGAACTGATATTTACAATCTATTGAACAAAGTTCATGAATTCTTTGGCATGGCACCGTACAATCCGAGTGTACGTATTTATGGAGAAAAAATTACTGGAGGACTACGAGGATTCTTTGAAGACTTGCACAAGTTGATTCCACACGATCAACTTAAAGCTCTGTACGAAGAAAAAATAAAAAGCTCACCCGAATTTATAAAATTTGTTGAATTCGTCAAGTCTAGAGCTCAAAAACTTGCCGATGAAATTGCCCACATAAAACATGTCCGAGAGCTGTACAATTATTTGAAAAATAAGAATGTTGACGTTACAAAATTTGTGGAATTCATCAACGGATTTTTCGGAATTCATGTGAATGCTAGACAAGCACCTTCTTCTCCTCTTCAGGATGACCTCAACGCATTCCGCTCATTGCTGCCAGCACAAAAAATTAAATCTCTCGTTTTCCAATATTTGAATTCTGACAAAGAATTTCAGGAATTCGTACAATACGTCATGAGTGACAAGACCAAAGATGTGATTTCTGCAATTGAAAACATTAAACCATTGAAAGAAATTTTCAAGTATCTTCATGATGCAGGTACTGATGTTTATGATGT
>JAPYZS010000349.1:0-82328 GCA_030522925.1 Trissolcus japonicus | reverse complement strand
TTTGTTTATATTCTTTTTTTCTGTTTGTTTTATTTTTCCATTCCATTCGTTTTATTTTAAATCTGCTTTTGTTTGTTTACATTCTGTTTCTATTTGTTTTTATTTTTTTTATACATTTTCAATTTATTGTTATTAATAAGTGTTTCAATTGTTTACTTAATTTCGCATTGTTTATTCTATCTTACCTGGAGGAAATCTTTCACCAATCACCGTCTCGATCCATTGTTGAGCCTCAGCCTCTTGTTCTGGTTCGCGTTTCCCAGCAACCTAAAAATTCATGTCACATTAAAATATAAATTTGAACATTTCAATTTAGATAGTTTATCATCAATAGTCTATAACAGTTGAAAAAATAATAATAAAGCAATTTTATATCGCTTAACAGTTTAGTATAGTTTTTAAATTTTAAATATTCTTTACTTTGAATCTACAACATTAACGACCTAAAAAAATGAAAGAGAGATCGATTTAGTTAGCCGACAAAATGTGTCCTTCAACTTTGTCAAAAGTTTATAACATTTTATTGTTTATCTTTGTATTTCTAATCTAAACTTATTGTTCTTTAAATGTTATTTTAAATGAAATACATTTCATTAGGCAATCGACGTGATTGGTTCTTATTTTGTATCGTTCATTTTGTTTCTTGTTCGGAGGTTCAGTTGTCGTGTTTATTTGACAAGCATCATTTATTTTTGGATTTAATAATCAGTTTCCGTAGAAACTTTCAAAAATTGCCGTGACGATGGTATTTCACACCGACATGGCGGGGTATTGGTAAAAGTTTTCAACTAGCAATAATCGCACCTCGGTAGAACCTCATTGGTTACGATATCGCCACTGCGCAAAGCTAACGACTCATCAAAATTCATTCGACTTTATATTTTTAAACACTCAGTCCGCATGCGAGAAATCTTTCCCGCGAGCCCCCTGCTGGCGCATGCTCGAAAACTCGTCGCTATCTTGGTTGATATTTATCAAATTCGCCCATACCGACTGTGACCTTTTACCGCTTAGGGGTTGCGGTAGCAACTCAACGAGACGGTCTTTTTATCGTTTTTCTCGTTTTTTTCATCAATATTCATATCTTAATTAATTAAAAAATTAACTAAAAAATTAATTAATAAATTCAAAAAGAATTTTTTATTTTTATTAAAAGTTGAATTATAAAATGAAGTTGATATGAGTTCGTTTACCCTAAACTATACAATTAAAAGTAAATAAGAAACAAAAAAAAATAGGGATGAAATTTAAACGACGTGCTAACTGTATGACTTAGAGCAATACTTATAAATATTAGTCATCACTCTTTTGACGTATGGAAAAATTGTTTACGACCGTGAACATCTGCTCGGGATAAGTGAAACTGTTCAATGTAAACAAGTAGGTGTATTTTGCACGAAACAAGTCTTTTAATGCATGGAAGCTGGCCAAACTTACTCGACAACGTAATTTTTGGATTTGGGCCATTCTCAAGGGTGAGGCCATCTCTCAATTTAGATTGCTACACTTCATGTTTTTATATGAGATCGAATATTAAATGTAATTGATTGCCGACAATGTTTCCGAAACACTTTGCAAACATTCACATATCAACATTTCAAAATGTACATTTGAAATCAAAAATCGTTTGCACAAATTCAATATCTTTTTCAATTAATTTCTGCAACTTATAATGAAACAAATTATGATTTTTATTTCGAAAATAAAAAAATAATAATACTGGTTTAGTATAACAACTAAAAGGTTTTCGTTTTGTAATAAAATATCGTTACATTTTTTTTTAACTTTCGAAATTTCTGATACGAAAAGCCAATGTACTTTACGTGCCTACGTAATGTGACATCAAAAATTATTAGACAAAGTATTTTTTCACTCTGATATAATTTTAGACGTCCAGCCAACTGTTTTATTTTTTGTATCGTATTTCTGACGTAGTAAATAGCTGTATTTTTTGACTTTCTATGATTACAAAAATAGTTTTTATTTTTTTCATACAAATTAATCTTGAAATACATTTTTTTTTTAATTTTACATTTTTATTGTATCGTTTTAGATTTGAAACATTGTTTTCATTGAATGCTTAAGTTTTATACTATTAACCATAAAGTTTCAAATTTCGAAAGCGGAAGTGGACAATAAATTGTGAAAATGTCATGAAAATGTTGAAACTTTTGTCTGGGGAGACAAGTTATTTCCATTTTGTTTGGACGATCAAAGGCGTGCGTAATGTTATATATCATTGTCCACGGACGATAATCACTCGTCGTTTTACTCTGGAACGTTAAATAATATACTTTGCAAGTTCTGGAAATACGCGGGGGTGTGAGAACAGGCACCTGGCGCGGTGCCAAAATTTCTGGCCACCAAAGATTAGAAGCCGCGCGAATTGCGGAGGGGATAACAGCATATAGCGTTGCGACGCTCACCGTCGACGTTAGTCTCTACGTTAGTTGGCGACATCATTTTAAATTCACGACCCCTGTCTATTCTTCAAATCACCCTATCGACAAAATGCCGGTATGTCTCTGCTTAATAAACATCACTTTCAATCAATTATTTCAATAACAAAATGATTCGTCATTTTTTGAGTCAATTTTTTATGTGGTTTTCATGTTTAGTTTTTTATGCTTGATCTTAATTTAATAACCTGTGATTAACTACCGATTAATTGTAATTAAATTGTTTTAATTATTTTTTAAGATTGAATTATACATTTAATAATTTTCGTTCAATAATTATGAAATTTTGTGTTAAAAATTGTTGGATTTTTGCAAGGTATTATTGCAAAATAATAATTGTGTAATTAATTTGTGATTTCCTAACTTGTGATTAACTAATCGCGGTTGATAAAATTGAAACGAAACAAAATTTTATAAATTTAATTAGAACAAAATTTTTGACAGTTGCAAAATCTTGATTAACTTGTTTTCGATTAATTAATTTGAGATTAACTAAGTGATAAATTGAAAAAAAAAAAAACATAAACAAATGAGTAAAAGAGAATAAAAAGATTACAAATTAAAACAACAGTTTAAAATTCAACCAGTTTTGAACAGATGAACCGACGCTAAATTATGCTAAAAGTGTAAACATTTATCACAACCCAGATGTTTTCGGTTCTGAAAATTGAAATCGTTCATCTTAATTTGTACTAATTTATTAACCCGCAATAAAGTATCTATTTTAAATAAACTTGTATAACATTCACTCGGAGGAGCTATTTGAATATACAATTTCTTTGATATTTTCTTTTTTGATCAGAAAAGAGAAGCCACTTGAACAAACAATCTTTTTTGTTTTGTGAAAATATTTTTTCATAATTGTTTACTCGGCGCTAAAACATTATCATGAGTTTGTAAAGCGGATTCGGAAGGTTCTATTTTAGTTAGTCATTTTCTCAACCATCTCGAGGGCCGACATCTCCGGAAATTATCCGGAAGATGCGCAACCTATTTTTAAATATGATTTCTGTCACTGACGTACACGACATTTACACTTCTGTTTGTTATTAATTTTGTTATTATAAATACGCATTACTCAATACAAAATGTAAATCATAAATAATTTTGTCAATGATATTTATTTTTATTTGTTTATTAATTTTTTTCAAAACAAACATTTAATCTTTTACGAAAAAACAATAAAATTAAAAATTAAAAATCAAAAGTTTTTTCTAATATATTTTTAGTGACCGTAAGAAAATTTTAATTGGCAGTTTTGCATACAAAATTATATATGAATGAATTTCATTCATGCATGAAAGAATATTTGATTGATCCCCTTTGCCGGATGTTGGATGCTGTGGAACAATAAAATCCACACCCATCGTACAGGTGTTTCTTTTGAATTGGTGCCAAAGCAAAACTATTATCAAAATATCGAATCGTGAGTGCAGACGTACACAAAATTTGACGTTAAATTTAGCGGATTGTTTCACGTTCAGTTTGAATTTTGCAAAGCTAACTGCTCTCGCCACTAACCGAAACGATCTTTCATGTCCGATCGCTCGATGTTCTCGAATACGCTAAAATTAAAACTTGAACACCACAGGCATGTGTTGCGAATTCGCTATTTTCTTTTTTTTTTCTTTCTCTTTCAACCTCAAACTTCGCGGTCGTCGTGAAAGATGAGCTATTTTTTCAAGCTTTATATTCACCGTATGTACAATTTTATAGCTTTCATAAAAAGGGAAAAAAAGAAACAAAAAAGAAAAAAAAATTGAAATCAAAAATATACCCTTAATTGTTTGAAAAAAGGTTGCCAACTTTTACTTGCGTCAGTTTGACGTAAAATGGTAACTTATTAAGTTGTTCGATACGCGAAAGTAATTTGTTCTGATTTGTTCTGGTTGTGAACTATCAGCTTCAATATTTCGATTTTATATATTCACCAAGAAATTGACAATTTTTTATCAAAATTTTTGCATTACTGTTTTGGTTTAAGTATTCTATTTTTTTTAATGATTTATATTTATATTATTTATATTAGAATGATTAATTAATGAAATAAGATTAATTAGGTGCAAGAACATTTTATTGATATGATTTTTACGTTCACAGGCCCGTAATAAGGAACAAGAAGCTGAGGTTTTGGAGTGGATCCAAAATGTGTTAGGAGAAAAACTACCCCCTGGAAATTACGAAGATATCCTGAAAGATGGCGTCGTTCTTTGTAACCTCATCAACAAAATTGCCCCGAATTCTGTGAAGAAAATTCAAACTAAAGGAACCAATTTCCAATTGATGGAAAATATTCAAAGGTTCACCTACTTTTTTTTTATTTTCGTAATTTGATAACATTTTTTTTTTGATTACTCATTCGATCTTGTAATATTTTGTAAGTCATGAAAAATGTCTTGGACCTTAGAAATATTATGAAAAATAATTTTTTTTCTAGGTTTCAAGCTGCTATAAAGAAATACGGTGTTCCAGAAGAAGAGATCTTTCAAACTGCTGATTTGTTTGAACGAAGGAATATTCCACAAGTAACCCTTTGCTTATATTCTCTGGGAAGAATCGTAAGTATAACTGATTCAAATAACTAATAATCTAATAATTATTTAAATTAAATTAAAATTTTTTTTCAACTTATAGTAATTTTTAATTAATTAGTCAGTAAAATGTAAATGTAAAAGTACATTACAGATGAAAACGAAAACAAAAACAATTTTAAAACTTATTTGCTAAAAAATGATTAATTTTGATAAAATTAATTAATTCAATTAAAAGAGTTGATTAAAAGTCACCCAATTGATCAAAATTCAAAATGCAACAGTCGTTATCATTTGTTTTTATAATTTTATAACAATCTAATTGATTATTTCATTATTACACAAACTAAATTTAAATTTATTAATTAATATTTTTAAAGACCCAAAAGCATCCAGAGTACACAGGGCCCAGACTAGGCCCTAAGATGGCAGAAGAAAACAAAAGAGAATTCAGTGAAGAACAACTGCGCGCACATGAAGGTGAATTGAACTTGCAAATGGGCTTCAATAAGGGTGCAAGCCAGTCCGGCCATGGAGGATTCGGAAACACCAGACATATGTGAAAAACCAACGAAAATTGTTATAAATTTTGTACTCGTATGACATACATTCATATCAGTTTAACTGTTAACTGTATATGAGAGATGGAATAAATTATATATTTGTATATGAAAAAAAATAAATAAATAAAAAACACGTGAGCATGTAATGTTGAATTTATATATTTATAGTCTATGTCTATATATTTAACAGTAATTATTGCAGAATTATTGAAGATGGTAGGAATCCGATGTTTGTAAACAAAAATTAATTGTAAACAAAATGAACAATAAATATAAAAAAGGAAAAATAAGGGAAAATTTAATTGAAATATTTGCAGTACTTTTAATTATAATTTAATAAATCAATACATACTCATTTATTGGTTGATGTATTGATATAATTTAATTTAAAGTAATTATGAATTTTCATCTGATAGTTTTTGCCTTTTTGAGAAAATATATTTTTTCATTGCAAAATACGTAAATGTCTAAGTTCTAAGTTGCTTTTGAACGCTTTTGGTTGCCCCCTAATTAGATGTTCCAATTTAAAACACCAGCTATGTTTTTTGAGACAAAAAATAATATTAACCTACATTCACACCCTTGGAACGGAAATAAGTCGCCATGTGAATGTCAGTGCCATTCTATTAAAATCAGCGATTCGAATTCGACAAACATAATGTATAACAGAACGGATAAAAAAATGTATATCTGGGCGTTTCCAAAAATGATTTAAACAATTCTGCAATTCAGTGATATATATTTCATATAAATTTATTGCTGAATAAATTAATTAATGCTGATTATTAGTTTTCTATCGCCATTGCGGTTATAAAACAACTATAAATCTATTTTCACAACTGTGCGTAGATTAAAGTTTTGTGCGGAAATCTCGAAATAGAAAATGAATCAGTTGATGAAAACTCTTTATTATTCTTATACGTCAGACGAAATGATAAAATGATCCAAAATTATAAAATTCATATATAAATATAAATTTGTTTTCAAGATTTCTCTTATATTAAAAAATTCTTAAGATTCAATAATTCGAAAATGTTTCAAATTATTGGGGGAATAATAAAACGTTTAAAAAATATAGATAAACAAGTATTTATTTTATTTGAATGAGAAAAGTCAAATGTAAATATTATTTTACTAACAAGTTTTTTATACAAAAAAGATGTAACACATAATTCGAAAATGATTTAATTAATTGGAAGTATAAATTGCAAAAATTAAATAAATTAAAAATAGAAAATAGAGATTTTCTATTTAATATTTTATATTACTGTCAAATCTCAAAATGTTTCCCTGAAGTCACACAATGTTGCTTATAAATAACGTAAAATGTAACGTAATTTTGATAGCCTGTCAATGACTTGAACGAAAATATATGTGGCCCAAGGTCAACGTTAACTATAAAAAATAAATGGTAATAATTTCATCACAACAACAACGGAATCACATCTGAACGCGCGTGCAAATCGGAACGAAATTGAACACTTGTCACTAAACAAATAACAGTTCAAAAATATGCGAAGGTGCATTTATTATTATTTCCATGACAGAAAACAGAGACTCACCTGCCAAAGTGGACGACCAGGCATTTTTATAACGATTTTGGATTAAACAATAAGTACAATTTAAAACTGACGGTTCAAAGATTCGCTTAAGACTTTCTTTATTTCTTAACGCAAGCACAAAAAGTGTGATGCTCGCGACTCGTGCTGCATATATATCCGTGATATATCCTCGTTTGTGTTGGTTAATGTGGGGGCGAGTTTACTCATCTATATGTGGACCACTTACTCATACAAATAAAATTCCACTACTTTCGAGTAATTAATGTTCATTCACAGAACATTTTTTCAACACCATCGAAAAGTGTCATCATTTAACATCGTCTGTCAATTTATCAAAACAGTATAATTAAAATCAGTCTAAAAAATGTTGACAATTAACTTTTTTTGGAACCATTTTTAAGATTACACGAAAAAAATCTTATAATAATTTATGAACCTTGAGTTTTATATTTTTAATATTTTTGAAATGTTTAAAATATTTTATTTATTTATTTTTAAATAATTTATTATTATCCACCGGTAAACAAAAATACAATTTTACTATAATTTTTAAATAACAAATTTTTAAAAATATCTGTTTTTGTTTATAAAAACGACCGATTGAAAGACTTAATGTTTATTCTGTCATGCCGCCAATTTTGCAGGACGAAATATTTCAAAAATTATTCGAAAAATTGGTGAGTTTCAAAAATTTTAGGTACGTATGAGTGGAGTAGTGCTTGTAGGGGACCTTCATCATCTGGGTAGCGTGGCCGAGCGGTCTAAGGCGCTGGTTTAAGGCACCAGTCTCTTCGGAGGCGTGGGTTCGAATCCCACCGCTGCCAATTTTTTTAGTAATTATTTTGTCTCATGACCTAGACAGGATTAGCGGTTTCGCTGCGTGGTTAGCCGAGCACCGTGGCCTTAAATAACGCTACGCAATGTCAGTGGAGCTTTCGAAGGTTCAATGGGTTGCGTCGGCACGCGGCGCCGTGGTTCACACCTATCAGGACCGCATCATTTTCTAAGAAGTGGCACGTTAGGTCCCATGTGATCATACGCTTCAATACATAAACATATGTATACATAATTTCATATTCTTTATGTAAATATAAGCTCTAACTAATTGAAACAAACTTTATTACGTTAAATTAAATCATACTTTGGTACGAAACTACCCTTGGAGTTTAACTCTGATCTAGGTGTCAAACGTACACAACTTCAGACAAACAACGAGATTGGGCCCCAGTATTTATTATTTTGTGATTGCTGAATTAGTAAAAGTGATGTAAAAAGTTGGTTTGTTTACAAAAATGAGTTCAGGGGGTCGTAAAACTATTATTTGTATAAAATAAAATTTTCCAGAAGATTCTTCAACTACGAAAGAATCGCCTGATATATTTTGTTTAACAAACGAAATTGTTATGTGACCCCTGACCTTGACGCGTATTTGTAACACCCACCCTTTTATATCGTCATATGTTTTTAAATAAAAAAATTAAAATTAAAGTTAACATTCATGTTAAACACAGTATAAACAAAATGTGCAGTTTGCATTTTATCCTCAGTAGTACAACGATAAATATCTCAGTTAATGTCTCCATTGGTCACCTTTGGGTCACTGAAAATGAAAAAAATATATAATTATAAAATAATCTAAACAATTTTTTCATATGTAAAACGAATAACACAAAGTAAGTAACATAAAAATAAACAAAATTTTAATTAAAAAAAAACAGTTTATAATAAATTAATCCTGGTAATTCTGCAAAAAGTTTTTACACGACATTTTAATAACAAAAATAAAAATCTGTTCTTATAAGGTTTGAAAAAGTAAGAGTTTGGAAGCTCTATCAAACGAATGTGATCCTGTTGCAGATGTTGTTCACAGGGGCTCGACGTTCCCACCAGCCACGGGACAAAAACCGATTATTATCTGGCTGACTTGAAATTGAAGCGAAGGGGAAAGTGAGGCGAGCCAAAATTCGCGGTAATTATAATAACCATGCTATCAAGTAGCACAAAATTCTGTTCCACGGTCACTTGCTTTCCTGATACTCTTTTGATTCAAAAGATGCCACCCTAAACCACGCCTCTGAATTTCAGGGCTACCCAATCAAGGTCAACGTGTGTTTCTTTTCTTCCGCTTCACTTTTACCTTTTTCAAACCCTTTTCAACGTCAAAACTTGAGAAAAAATATTTTATACGATATTACGAAGATACATTCTAGACTATAGTTTTATTTATTAAAAGTTACATAGATAGATATTGCCCGATGTAAATAATTAAAAGGAAAATCAATTAAATTTATTATTTATAAGATAAATAAATTATTATAAATTTTTAATAGAGCTGTCAACATTTTTTTTTTAATTTTGTTTTTTGTCATTAATGACAGAAGACATCAACATGAAGAATATTCACTTTTTTTAATCCCTTTTGTCAAGATGTAGACAGTGTACTAGACGCGTGCTCACATCCTGCATAAGAACCATAATATAACAGGTAAACAGAAAGCGCAATCTTTCTCCTCTCTCATACAACCGGTGATATTCGCGCGGGTTGTCTCGTTTAGCCCCTCCTTGTACCCGGAAAATATAATATCAACAGAGGAATCATCTCCGATAAGCTTTGTTGAAATCTATAAATTAACAAATAAATTTTTCAACTTTTTACGTGAAATAAAATTGAAAAAAACATTCAATTATTTCCTACTTATTTACTATTTAGTGCAATGTTCACTAAGTTATTGTCACCTAGGGCTATTTTTCAATTCAATATATGGCACTTTGAAATTTGTTGTTTCTTAACAAGGAAAGCTATTATATACTTTTGTTCGATTCAAGTAACTATAGGTTGATTGTAAATATTCATAGTCATAATTGACGATAATCAAAGTTCAACAGACGGCAATTTTTAAAAATGCTTATAGATTCGACGGTACAATTACCTAGTTTTGCAAAATCATTAAAATTTCTGTTGAAGCTCTAAAATGAATTTAATTTGCTAGTTTATTATTATTTATAGGCATTGTAAATATGGGATGTTGAATATGATTCAATGATTTATTTGTAGTTGAAAATCCTAATTATTACATGTTTGGCTATATCTACATTACCAAATCACAAGTGATGCAAAACGAACAGGACGGACATAATCAACAATTTAACTGACTGTAAATCAGGTTAACAAAAGTTTTAGGAGGTAAACTGAACTGAACTTGAAATCACTTTGAATAAAACATTTAATAAAAATTAATTCATATTCATTAAACCGCGTTAGATTCAAGGATATCGACCACTTTAATAATACAACGAAAAAAATCTGATACTAATAAGAGTCATATGAAAAAATTAAAATGTTAAAATTGTATTGTTATAAAAAATTGATTTTCGAATCGTGCTTTGCTCGGGAATTCGGTAATTATAAACATAGAAAATCGTTGGTACTGAAGGTAAAGCAGTTAGCTGTAAAGCGTGTGCTGAAATGAAAAGACTCCGGGGACTTGTTCGGTTCTTATGTTTGCCGCGTATCGGAAAGACACAATTTTGAGGAAGAGCCGCACAGGCCCTAAGCATCTCAGCTTGGCAGAGACGCTTGATTGGTCCTCGGTGATCTCTTTCCCTCGTTCTTCGAGCCATTAAACCAGAATTTGGGCAGGCCCGAAAGGTCCGGCGGGCCCGGATCACATAACCTCAACCTCGGCCACCGACCAGCCTAAGTTTTTGCGCCGCAATTCATCGAGAAACGCCAAGAATTAGCGATTTGTATTGCTAGATCCCAAGACATAAAGGATAGTGACACTGTTTTCCCCAAAAATACAACATTTAGCTGTTATCAGACGAGTCAAGAACTCAAACTTCTATATCTACTTCGGGATGGTTCGAGTCGACACTAGAGTAGTACGTTCATCGAAGTAAGTTCGGCTGGTCGACGTTCGGACCGAGGATTTTTGTCACGGGCGACGTTTTTCCCTAAAATATGAAATAACCGAGGGGAGTGGAGGGGAAGTATGATGCGTTGACATGAACAGCGGTGCATGGCTGAGTTATGAACAACAACATGCGTTCCTGTTGAAAAAATTCCTCACGGGCGAAAGTCAAGGTATAACAGCGGTATGGTTTAATGACAGACTGGATGCATCTTCTTACCAAAAAGTCATGTTTTCCTAATACCAGGAGGGGCTTGCTGAAACAACCCGCGCGAAACTCTGTTCAACGCGCAACGTTACCTCCGCTCCTGTTGCCTCATGCTCTCCTAATAAACTGGCGTTAGCATGCGGGATACGAGTACGTTTCGTGTCGTTTAGGGACACTTAGCTCCACGGGCGCAGTTTACGCGGAAAACAAAATGCACGAATGGTCATTACGCGTTCAAGAATAAAACAATAATTCGTCAGAAGTAACCTGATTCTCGCTGATTTTTAGGTTAAGAAAATGGAATTTGAGATAACAATATTTTTTATCTCTTTTTGATAGAAAGGAATCTAACAGGGTTCTTCCAGACACACAAAAACGGGATAATTATGTTTATTACTGAAAAAATGATAGTTTGATTTGAAAAAAATTTTATTTTATACCTAGTCCTGCCAAGAAAACTGTAGGTTGACGACTTAGGTGTAACTAATTGATGTTATGTCTTAATTTTAGGTTTTAAAAATCGTCCCTGGGCGTACTAGTTACGTTTGGCTATAACAGCCTGAAGACTCGAGGACTCCGTGGCGCAACGGTAGCGCGTCTGACTCCAGATCAGAAGGTTGCGTGTTCAAATCACGTCGGGGTCAAAGTTTCTTTTTTATTTTAAAATTTTTTCATTTTTTTTATATGCTAGTTTCAACAACACGTCTTCTGCTATTAATTTTAATTTTGTCAACTGAATTTTCTATTGTTCCAACTTCTCTGATTTTTCTCAGTGTTTATTATAATCTACTGCCACTCAGTATAAATAATTAATTAGCAAATAATTAACTTCTGGCGATCACAGCTTTTTTTTTAATGGATGGATAACGTATTGTTTATGATTAAGATAATTTGTTAATACTTACGGAAATTATTTTTTTTCAACAGTTTCGGTATTCGCATGTGAGTTTAATTTTTCAAATTCAAATTCTGGATCGAAAGATGTGGAAGAATCACCTGAAAAAAAAATGATATTTACATAATTTTGATTACTTTGCAGAATTTATTGTTTATTTATAAATTATATGATTTATTTTGTTTATAAAAAATAATCCATTTTTTTTACTTCGTTCATTTTGCCGCATGCAATTCGACACACAATTGACTATTCGTTTTTTCACTGATACACAATAATTTTTAATCTTCAACAATCTCGGTTCTTGTTTTTTTCTTCGTCTTTCATCTTCCTTCATTATGTGGGTCATGTTCCAATAAGGAGATCGCTCGTCACTGCTGTCATATTCAGATGATGTTGTTGGTAGAGTAATTTCATCTCCCCAATTTTTAGGAGATTCCGGTTTTGAATCTAAACAAACATTCAGACGAGTAAATCAAAATGACATAAAAACACAACAAACATATAAAAAATGTTAACACAAATAAGCTGACGTACCATGAATTTGTAAATCGCTTCTTAATTGTTTTGTTATTTGTTGAACTTTTTGAATATCTCGTTCAGAATCGACTGATTTTTTTATCAAAATTAATTTAGGTTTTTGATTTAAACTTCCACTTGGATGTTTAGTTGTACGCGACGGATTTCGAGTATGAAAACGTACCCGTTTATTATTTTTTCCCTCCAATTTTGATTTCATTTTGTTTTATCCATTTTCGCATAATTAATTAACATCTACCTATAATATTCAAATACATACATTCGTTACCAAAAATGCAGCAAACACCAATCAAGCTAAAATTGAATTAAAAATATAAATAAAATTAGAATTATTATTATTATTAGTTGTATGTAAACAAAAACATAACTAAATTGCAAAAATGAGCAAAAATTCGACGAGGATGGGATTCGAACCCACGCGTGCAGAGCACATTGGATTAGCAGTCCAACGCCTTAACCACTCGGCCACCTCGTCAAGCTAAGATTACCTCGCTGAAGGTCTCATCTAAACCAGCAGTAGCGCAAATCAATAAAAACTCAACAAAAATTGCAATATCAATATTGACACCCTTCACACTTGACCTCAAAATTTAATTCAACTTTGTTTACGATTTTATATTTTTATGAAACTCGTCATTTTATCAATTGATGAAAACAATCATTTATTCAATGACAATATTTTTTATTCGTTCATGAATCTTAATATATTTCATCAGACGTTTTTTATATGATAAAGTATTTTCAAATTTTTTATCAACGTTTAGAAAATGATTAGAAATTAATGCAAGTAATGTAATTACAGATCATGGCTTGAGTGGAGTAATTCTGAAAAGTTCCTTAGTGAACGTACATTTTCAAACAAGTTTCTTATCATTTTTGTTACAAAATAAAAGTGTCGATAGTAATCGTCTTACTCTCAGTTCATCGAAAACTAAATTATTTCGTATTGCAGTTATCAACTGTATTTGTAATTCATCTTTTCTATTCTATAAATAAAGGTTGGAGGACGAAAACGATAAAAAGTATCATTTTACCCTGGAATCTTTATTATTTTCCAGTCGAGCGACATTCAGTCATACCACAGCAATCAGTCAGCTCCATTTACATCGGTTGAGTAACGTCCTTATACAATGCATTATAAGAAATCTTGTCGCTGAGAATGGATCTGTCAAAAATTCTGCCTTATCGAGAAGTTTACAACGACGAATTGGAACGTTATCTAGCAGCAGAATTCACAAGAATCGAAGGTATTTGTTGATTTGACAATTCTTAATTTATAGCAATGAACATTTGTATTCATTCACTTCTTGTTTACTACTTTTATATATTTACGTTACTTCATAAAGAAACTTGAAATAAAAATGAAACTTGAAATAATATTATGTAACATTTCATATGATACTTTCCCTAGAAGCATTCAGAGATTATTAGACGAACATAATAGATATCAAAGAATATTTAAAAATGTTACATTCAATGTCCGCCTGAATAATAATTCTGAAATATTAAGGTGGTTCTAGCGTGATAGTCAAAGCAAAAAGTTTATATTCTGAATTATCATAAACAAATAGGGAAAATTATATTAAAAAATAAAAAGAAAATCTCCAATCACAATCAGCCATTTGGAACTTAAAAATTGTGTTAACGTGATTGCGCCTAAACTAGATGGTCAATATTTTTTTAACTTTGTCAATGTAATCTTCGTATTGCTCATTTTCAGATGAGTGTTATTTGGATCATGCTGGAGCGACATTGTATTCTAATAGTCAGATAAGAGATGTGACAGACAATTTATTATCAACGATTTATGCAAATCCACATTCCACAGGTGTTATCAGCGGTTTTACACATGATTCGATCGAGAGCATACGATTCAAGTAAGCAATTTTTTTTTGACAATTAAATGATAAACATGTTCAAGGTCATAATTCAAGTTTAAAAATAGGATAGGATTTCTGAACTTAAATGGAGAAATCATATAAGAAAAAATTTTATTTTTTTTTTAGGATCCTCGAACATTTCCACACAACCTGTGACGAATACAGTGTAATTTTTACATCGGGAGCTACATCGTCTATAAAACTAGTGGGAGAATCATTTGAATTTGCCGTCGATGAGAACGAAAATGGCAACTTCGTTTATACACAAGACAACCACACGTCAATCCTGGGAATACGAGAACTCGTAAAGAACAAAGCAAAAATCATCCATCTGCCGAAAGACAAACTTTACGAAACTTTCAACTGCCAAACTCAAAAAAGAAATGAATCCAAAACTCAGAAACGACGCTCTCTTTTTGCATACTCTGCACAGTGCAATTTTTCCGGTTACAAATCACCCTTACGTTGGATCGACGCGGTCCATAATGGCGCTTTGGAAAACCTCACGCAGGGTGAGAAAAGTTCCTGGTACGTGTTGCTGGACGCTGCCTCGTACTGTGCAACCAATGATTTGGATTTGTCTCTCTTCAAGCCTGATTTTGTTTGTCTCTCGTTTTATAAGATGTTCGGTTATCCGACTGGAATTGGAGCCTTGATTGTAAAAAACTCAAGTGCAGATGTGCTGAAGAAAAGCTATTACGGCGGCGGGACTGTGAACATTAGCTTGAGCTCGACAATGTTTCATGTTAAAAGAAACAATTTGTCTGAAAGGTGAATTTTAGAGGTGATCGCAAAGTTGAAAGTCAACTTATTTACTCATTGCACTCGTTTCAACCTCTCTGGTATCCAGGCTGAATATATACTTGTAAAATAAGTAAACACCAATGTGCAAGACAACCTCGTTTTATTTTTTACTCTTAAGCAAATCAGAACAGAAACAGAACTGAACTTCCAAGTCGGTTACAAAACAGTAAAAACCGAACCAACGCGTAACCAAGGAAACACTCATAAGTTCTTAAAAGTGTCAATTAGGTGGCGACACAAACCGAGATTCAAGCAGGTTCTAAATTAATAATCAAATAGACAGTCTTAGATTGGTGCTGTATTAGTAATTTTGTTGTCCGGTGTAGAATAACGTCAATGCCCTAAAACTTGCGAGTCGTGGCTCCATTTTCAATAATCCACTCCGGCATTTGCCTTAACGACCAGGAAACCACGAAAACCTAGTCAAATAATTGTTTGAACTGTTTGATCTCGATTTTTCAGATTCGAGGACGGATCCCTTCCCTTCATCTCAATAATCAGTCTCCATGCAGGATTCAAATCTATTTCATATCTCGGCATGGACCGAATTTCGACCCACGTTTTTTGCCTGGCAAGGTTTTTGCACCACTCGCTCATGATCCTGCACCATTCAAACGGTCAACCTCTGGTGAAACTCTACTCGGACACAAATTACGAGGACAGGCAATACCAAGGTGGGATCGTGACTTTCAATGTCCTTAGACCGACCGGGGAATTTGTCGGGTACATGCAAGTCCTCCACATGGCGGCGCTTTACAAAATCCATCTTAGGACCGGTTGCTTCTGCAACCCTGGCGCTTGTCAAAGGCACATGGGTCTGACCGATGACGAAGTGAAGCAAAATTTCGACGCCGGCTATGTCTGCGGTGGCAGCAGGGATCTGATCAATGGTCGTCCCACGGGCGCCGTAAGGATCTCGTTTGGATACATGTCGAAACTGGAAGACGCAAAAGTGGTCCTGAAGATGGTCAGGGAGTGTTTTCTGGACGGTCTGGAAAAAATCGCAGTGCCTCCTGGTTGGAAAAACATATCTGAAACATTATCAGATTCAAAGAACAAAGATAAAGAGATGGGAGAAGATTCAATTCAAAAGTCAAACGAATTTTTAAATCTAAAGGTGAAGAAAAATGAGAAGAAAATTGAGACACAAATTGAGGCAAACATTTTGTCACAACAGGAGCCTGAAAATAGAAGTGAAAGAATTATCAGTGAGATAAAATTGTCAAATAATCATGGCCCAAAGGGAGAAACAAGAATTAAACTGAAACACCTGTTTTTGTACCCGATAAAATCCTGCGGTGCCTACGAGGTAAAAGGTAGCTGGAAGCTGGGAAGGCGAGGACTGAGATATGACAGGGAATGGATGATTGTGACTTCGGCAGGAGTATGTCTAACTCAGAAACAAGAGATTAAGATGTGCCTGATAAAGCCACGGTTGGACCTGGAGAAGATGACTCTGACTTTGAGTTACCCCAAGATGCCTGAGATAGATGTCTCGTTGCTTCAGGAGGAGAATAATTTCGAGGGAAACATTTGTCGGGGCAAAATTTGTGGACACAAAGTTGAAGGGACGGATTGTGGGATCAACGTCTCGGAGTGGCTCAGCTTGGCCTTGGGAAGGCCACGGTTGAGACTTATCAGACAGAGTCCAGATGAAAATGAAGGTGCCTATAAAAAATAAACATAAATAATTAAACAATTTAATTTATTAGTACTTGAATGATCTATTTTGAAATAGAAAAAAGTTCAATTTTTGTTTGATGCAGAAATTTCTTTTTCAGATGTAACCAAAGGGTTGTCATTTGCCAGCCAGGCTCAGTACTTACTAATCAACGAGTCAAGTGTCGATTGGCTAGCGGACAAAGTTCCTGACGGTAGTGATTTTGAAAGAAAAACAATGTTGCATAGATTTCGTGGCAACATGATTGTCTCTGGTTGTAAAGCTTTTGACGAAACAAACTGGAATTATATTTGTATTGGTCAAACCAATTTTCAGGTACTGTAAATTTAAAGTTATACAAAAATATACAAAAGTTTTGTACAAAAAGTAATTGTGTTTAAAAATGTATAATTATATATAAATTAGAAGTATACATATTTAAAAAAATATATAAAATACAACTATACAAATTCAAACTTCGAAATAAGAATTCAAAAATAAAAAAAATGAAAATGATATTATTAAAAGTGTACACACAAAAATAAAAATGACTTTTATTTTAGGTCGAAGGTCCCTGCACGAGATGCCAAATGATATGCATCGACCAAACAACTGGGAGGAAAACAATAGAACCTCTAAAATCACTGGCGTCCGAGTTCAGGGGCAAAATTAATTTTGGAATTTATATGTGTAAAAAAACAAATACCGAAACGATTATCACTGTTGGGGATCCTGTTTACGTTTCATAAATTGTTTGGGTTTACAATTCATTTTTTACATTACTTTAATTTTCTTTATTACTCATAATTTTATTTTTAAAAAATTGCTATTTTATTGTAACCACAAATTTGTTTCCAACACTCACCTGGTTCTTCTAACGAAATCCGCCATAACCTACTAAAAAACACTGTGGCAATCTATCTCTTGCAAGGTGGAGAATTTAAATTCAAATATGAAACTCAAAAAATCCGCCAGATGGCAACAGTTATTTTTAAAATTAACAACAACAATAAAAACTAGCAATAATTGTTGTTTACCTCAAAAGTCATGGAAAAAGTCAGCTGCGTTTCATTTTCATTTCAATTTTTCTAACGAGTTTCCTGGAAATTGAGATACAAATTTCATAGTATTGATTAGTTGAGGTTAGGATTAACTGGTTTGTGTTTTGCGCGGGCAAAGGGTACACCAAAGCGAGCTTGAAATTGCGGCTGCAATATTTACCGATGTGATTTTAGTTTGTTTTCTCAGCGTACGCAAATAAACAATGTCGAAAGTAAGTGAAAAAACTGTTGGATCAAACTCGTCCCGTTGATTGTCACATTAGAATTGGACAGGTCAACGTGTACATTATTTTACAAACACGAGAAATGGTCAAGCAAATTTTTTATAACCTTGTAATAAATTGACAATGAATGCAATAATTAATTAGTTAATTGTGTTTTTTATATTGAAAACAAAATTGAAAAAGTAAACTTGACATTTCTTTTAACTTTCGTGTTGGCATTTTTAGGTTAGGTGTATGACAATCGAAACAAAAGAAAAATAAAATGAGAAACTAAGATGAAATTAGATTATAAAAAAAAATTAATACGACAAAATAAAATGTAGGAATAAAAGTTGTTCGATTGAAAAATGACTTTCTAATTATTTTATTTCTTTTTTTAGAATACAATAACATCGTATTTTAAACCTGTGAGCGTCTCCAAAGATCCGAAACCGGTGTCAAGAAAAAGGCCAATAATCGTTTCAGATGATGATGATGAACCGACCGAAACGGTTGCACCGAAGCGAAGCAAAGTATAAAATTAAATTTTAATTTAAAAAAATTGAAAAATAATAATGTAAGATGCTAATATTGTTCATAACATTAATGTTGAATGTTTTATAATTTTTAGAAAACTGAGAAAAAATCACGACAGCTTTCTGATTCCGACGAATCACCAAAGAAGAAACCTGTGAATAATGAAAAAACAAAGAAAGTTGAAAAGGTCGTCTCGACCAAAGACTTGTTTGGAAAAACTCCTATCAAAAGAGTTGCTGCACCCAAAGTGGAAAGAAAGTTGAAAGAACCGGTTAAAACCCAACCGAAAATTCCAACTAAAGAAGTAAGCTTTTCTAAATATTTATTAAAATATTACAAACAAATATTAACAATGAATTTGGATTATTTTTTCAATTTTCTTAATTTTTTTAGGAAGCAGAATATCATGATGATGCAGAATTCGAAGATGCTCTGGGGCAACTGGACACAACAAGTGTGTGGATAAAATTTATACTTAACTGAATTTTCCAAATTTTATAAACTCAGAATTCAGTTTTTAACTTTTCTTAAAATTTCAATTTCAAATTTGAAACTTAAGACACAACTGTGAAATTAAAATTTTGAAACTGTACGAATTCCAGTACCTGCATCACCAACTTCAAACGGCACCAATGGACCTGATAAGACTCCAGAAAAAACTCCAGAAAAACATCATTCAAAGAAGACATCTGAAATTGAGGATGAGAAACATTCTTCAAAGAAGCGCAAAGTCGAAACCGAGGCCAAGAAACTGAATCTCTCGAAATTGAAGAAACCCGAAAGTCCGCAAAAATCAGATGTCAAGAAGGAAACAAGATCGAGTCCCAGGAAAACGAAAGATAAAACGGCAGATAAGACTGCAACGTCCTCAAGAACGCCGTACAAGTTGGAGGTTGAAAAACACAGTCCGAAAAAGAAGAAAGACGATCAAGATCCGTTGCAAAAAGTCGTTGAGAAGAAAAAGCAAACTGCTGCTCTTTACAACCAGTACCTGAATCGAGGCGGGGCTAGAAATCCAGGATCCAAGGAAATTCCAGAGGTTTTTAAATGTTTTTAAAAATAAAAAACAATTAATGATATGTTGATTCTGCATTCTGTTATAAATTAGATCAATTTTATGCTAAAATTTTTATCAATTTTTTAGGGTGCAGATTACTGTTTGGCTGGATTGAGATTTTTGTTGACCGGAGTTTATGATTCACTCGAAAGGGAAGAAGCAGGAGAACTGATTCAAAAGTACGGCGGAACTATAGTTCATGCCGTGTCGAAAAAGTTGGACTACCTCGTCGTGGGAAGTGAAGCTGGCCCGGCAAAAATAACCAAGGCAATCCATCATTTTGAATCTGTCCTTTTTTCATAGATGTTGATTTTAATTTTCATTCAAATTTTTAAGTTGTGTACATTTTTATCTTATTGTTTCACTATTATACCTTTCATTCTAGGCTGAAAGTTTGAAAATTAAACAAATCAACGAGGATGAACTTTTGGACCTGATTCGAACCCGACCTGCAGGTAAAGCAAGCGCGGTAATTCAACCAATCCACAGAAAGAAGGAAGACAAATCCGACGTGTCCTTCGAAAAGAAACCAGAAAATGAGGCGACCGGAAAGAATAAGAAGATTGAACCGTCCAAGTTTTCAGAGAAGAAGAAAGAGACTCCAGTTAAAGAAAAAACTTTTAAGAAAGTGGTACCGAAATTGGAGCCTAAGGTTGAAAAAACCGAGAGCAAGATGACTCTCCCTGAGGTGAATTTTAAAACCCAAAATGAATATCCCATTTTTTGGGATACAATAAAACAATAAAAATTTCATTTTTATTGTTTCAATTTTTTTAGATCTCAGTTCCTGCAACTCCAACAAAAGCTCTGGTAGAAAAGTATCGTCCGAAGTCACTGAAAGATATCATTGGACAAAAAGATAGCAACAGCAACGCAAACAAACTTTACAAGTGGCTCTCAAATTGGCACCAAAATCGCAAGAAACCGGCGTCCAAACCAGGTAACAAGATTTTTTCATCCAGATGGAAAATAAATAAACTCTAGTTTTTACTATCATGACTAATTAATTTGAATGGTTAAATTTGCACAGCCTATGGTGGGACATTGAGCCCAGATATTTTCAAAGCAGTTCTGCTGTCCGGCCCTCCAGGGATTGGAAAAACCACAACCGCCGAGGTGGTTTGCAAGGAACTGGGCTTCGAGTTCATTGAATTCAACGCGTCTGATACGCGAAGCAAGCGACTCCTTCATGAGGAAGTCGCGGGACTCTTGTCCAATACCACCATGTCTAATTATTTCCATGGTGATTAATTTTTTCACTCTTGACAGTTTTGAATGATTGTATTTTTTTAATTTACAATTTTTGGGACCAATTAAGTTATTATATTTTTGTGTCAATAGATGGTTCGAAAGAAAAGGTAACTGCAAAACATGTCCTGATAATGGACGAAGTTGATGGGATGTCAGGAAACCAAGACCGCGGTGGAGTTCAGGAACTGGTCTCGCTGATCAGAAGCACTTCTATCCCAATAATCTGTATCTGCAACGACCGCAACAACCCAAAGATGCGAACCCTCTCGAAGTACACATACGATCTACGATTCCCAAAACCGAAACTTATGCAAATAACAGTAAATAAGAGAACAAACTAATTATTTGTATTCAATTAATATGATGTATTATTTTACTCTTATCGGAATTTTGTTGGGTTTATGTTTTATTTTTGTGGTTTTTTTTTTCAGGCGGCTATGCTGTCACTTTGTCACAAGGAAGGCATTAAAATTGCCAAGCAGGAGTTGGAACAGTTGATCGTATCGACGGACCAGGATATCCGACAAGTCATAAATCATCTAGCGATGCACGGTGCTGGCGCCGCGATCGAGAAAGATTCAAGCTACAAGACAAAGCACAAGGATATCAGACTGGGCATCTGGGAAGTTGCGAGAAAAGTCTTTAGCGCTGAGGATCACAAGAATATGAGCATCCACGACAAGAGCGACCTATTCTTCCATGATTATAACATCGCGCCTCTTTTCGTACAGGAAAATTATCTCTCTGTTGTTCCTAATGCTCCACAGTTAGTTTTATTCTAATTTAATTTGTATAAACTAAAATTAAAACGTGAAATTTGATTTGAAATGAAAAATTACTAGTTGCTTATTAATTAATTAAACTAATTTAACGGTGTATTATGAAAAAACTTTTTTGTAGAACTGAATTACTGTCGAGAATCGCGGAAGCTGCAGATAGTATAGCGATTGGTGACCTGGTTGAAAGTGCGATTCGCACCAATAACGCCTGGTCTTTGCTACCAACCCAGGCGATGTTCTCTTCGGTCATCCCGGGAACACTCTTGTCAGGCCGGATAAACGCTCAGATCGGCTTTCCCAACTGGCTCGGACGCAATTCGAAACGTGGCAAACACGACAGGATGTTGCAAGAAATCACCGCCCATTCTCGCATGACCACTGGCGCTTCCAAGGAGGCAATCAACTTGGATTACACGAAGCCTCTGCGTGACAAGATCGTTCGGCCCCTGGTTCTGAATGGAACGAATGGAGTCCAAGAGTCCATCGATGCCATGAATGCCTATCATCTGCTCAGGTGGATTATTTGAATTCACCACCTTTGGTTAATTTAATTTTCAAAAAATATTGTTTGAAGTTGTATATTAATAATGAAATTAATTTCATAGGGAAGACATGGACAATTTGATTGAAGTTTCACTTTGGCCGGGCGAACGCGATCCGATGCAAAGTGTTGAATCAAAAGTAAGTTGACCGGAGAATTACAATTTTAAATTTGATTTTTAAATTGGAATAATTATATAACTTTTGTTTAAACTTCTTTCAGACAAAAGCTGCATTCACCAGGGCGTTCAACAAAAGTTGTGCGGCTTATTCGTATTCAACCGGAGGAGTTTCGAAGAAGAAAAAAGGAGCAGCTCAGGAAGACGATGTTTACGGAATCGAGGAGGATGAAGATGATGTTGCTGATGACGAGGAAGAGGATGATATAAATAATGATAAAATGATCAAGGTAACTTGATTATTTTCAGAAATTTATAATAAAAGAAGTGACAATTTTTAATATTATTTGTTTTGAATCTAATTTTCTAATAATTTTTAGGCAAAAAAACCAACAGCATCGAAACCATCGACTTCCAAAACGTCCGCAGCCAAACCAGCGTCAACCAGAGGTGGAACGCGTGGCAGAGGGAGGGGCCGCGGAAAAGCATAAAAAAAGCATAAGAGTTATTTATAAGTCCTGTTGGCAAGTCCGCATGATGTTAATTTATTGATAACTTTTGTACCTACAAATCAATTTAAGAATCAGTATTTTTGAATCAGAAAAATCGTTTACCAGAACGTTTGTTAGAATGAAAAACTGTTTTGTGTACAACAATATTTTGCTTTTTGCAAATGTAAAAATCAACTATGAAATCCTACAACTATGAAAAACCCAACGATTATAATAACGGCAATAAATTATATAACTGAAAATCACTGGAGGCTTCTCTTTTTTTTTTCTTTTTTCAGAATGAAAGTTTCCGTTTAATCAGACAGGATACACATCTCAACTAATACTAAAACTACAGTGATTATTTGTTTAATAAAAAGTATGCTTAATATCATTATACAAAACACAGATTAGAAGTTGGTGTCGTCTGATCTTGTTATATTTAACATTCTGAAAAAAAAGAGAGAAAATAGATTAGAATTTTGGTATCATTTAAACTGTAAGAAAATTTTGAATGTATGCCAATTTAATATTTTCAAAATTTTTTATTTTAAAATTTTTAATGTATTAAAATGTACTTCAAAATCCACTGACCTTTTTGAGTTTTAGGCCAACCAGGAGTTTCCTTGTTCTTTTCATTGTCCGCCTTGAGCCATTCGTGAAGCGGTTTAAAATATTCCAAAAGACCATCGGCGCACATCTTCTTCTCACCTGTGATCTTCTCCAACACTTCCGGCCACTGTTTGGACGAACCTAGTTGCATCCCGGCTCTATAAAATCGTAAAATTTTCCAGTTAATTGTAAATATTAAAAACAATCAAATCAACTGAATATAAATTAATTGATTACTTCAACTTGTCTCCGGCCTGAGTACTGGAAGTGATGTCACAAAGGTGAAGAGGTTTGCTTGAAGGGTCGTTCGGTTTGTACTCGCCGATTTCCGTGCACAGGCTTTTGTGCAACTGAAACTGCAGAATTGTGCTGACAAAATATCTCAGATACGTATAATCAACTGCTACGTGATACTCTGAACCTGCGTCGAATTCGGAGTCGCTTCTTTCGACCGGCGGCTTGACTCCCTGAATGTCTTCGCTTAATTTCCACCTAAAAAAATGATTCAAAAATAAAAAAAAAACGAAAATTAAAAAACAAAAATTAAATTTTTTGTATGTAAACAAAAAATTTGTAAAAACTAAAAAAAATTGTTCTCATCATTGAAAAATCATTTTTAATTTTCTACTTTTCAGCTTCAAATTCAAACATTGAGAATTACCAGTGGCAGTTGTACTGTTTCTTGGTGATCTTATTCTGAAACACGTCCCAGCGCCACTTCTCCGTCACATAAGCGAAAGGAAGATTGGCGACCCGGTCCATGGCTTTGTAGAAGAGATTGTTCAACAGGACTTCGGAATCGGTGGAGTTTGCCTTCAGCAGACCCAGTTTCTCCAGATGCGTAGGAGTTTCCACACTTAGGGACAGAAGATCGCCGATGGCCTCGGTGAAGCCCGGATTGGGAGGGCTCTTGTAGGCGTAGCGCTGGTCCTTGTACTGCATGGCGTACTGGATGGCGCCGACCTGGTCGTGGGCCTGTCTGAGGTGCTCCATCGAGACGTTCATGCACTTGCTCACTCGGTAGTCCTTGCCGTCGTTGAAGTCGAAGACTTGGGAATCACAGACTATCGCTCGATCCGCAGGTTTCTGAAAGATCGACTTCTCCCAAAATGTTTCTGGTAGTTTTGGAAAGCCCATGCCTTCGAAACGCTCCTCCGCTAGGCGATACATCTTTTCTATGTTGTAATCTATGGATATACGTTAAGTCTCATCATTAATTTTATTATTTTAATTATTATTGTAATTTAAAAATTGCCTGGTTAAAAAATGTAACTCGACGATCATGAGATGTTTATTTCAAAAGTATTGAAATTTTGTATAAAATAGAAATAAGTTTCGATTCAAAGTTGAAACTTGTTTCTTTGTATCATACTTTGTTTGATCATCTCGTCAGTGACATCGATGGGTTTTTTATCAGCAAATGGAGCGGTGAAATTGGCGATATTGTTCCACCTCTGGGCCCACATGTCACCCAACAGATGAGCCGGAATGAGTTGATCTTTAGATACAAGATTATCCCCGTACTGCTTCCTCAGCAACCTTCGGACATAGGCATGTAATTGGACATAAAACGGCTTCACTTCCTGCCAGAGAGCGTCTAAAAATAAAATCAACGTTTTAAACTCTCTACAGCCCAACAGCCAGCGGTCATGCAAAAATCTTGGGAACGACGTCTCACCGATCTCCTCGGTGAATTTGTCGCTCTCGTAGTCCCTGAGCCAGGCGACGGTGTAGTCCGTGACGTTCAGCAGCTTCGCAGCCTCCGTCAGGATCTCCACGTACCTCGGATAGTCCTGGAGGATCGCCTTGCCGCAGATGTCGTGCCACTTTGTCCACACGTACTTGAGCTCCTCCGGGTCCCGACTCTTTGCCATAATTCCCGTCAGGTCTCCGAACAATGTCAGATTGCATTTCTTCTGATCTTTGAAATCGCAGATCGTCAATGTGTTATAAAGTTTCTCCGCCTTGCACAGAATTTCCTCCGTTTCTTTTAGTGTCTGAAATTCAAATTTCAAAGATTTAGAAAGAAATGAACATTAAGAAAATTATAATAACATTTTTTAAGTACAAAATATTACTTTTTCAGGTAAGATAGCACCTCCGATGAAGCTCAACTTGCAGAACTGCCTCTCGAGATGTTTGTCCTGCAGTTCCTGCCATTTGAGTTGGTTGATCTGGTTGCGCACGGTTTTCTTGTAGGCGCCCATGCCCTCCCAAACTTTGAGCTTCTCCTGGAGATTGAAATCTGTCAGGTTTGTTTCGTAGTTCCACTCGGCGACTTTCTGCTTGGTCTTCCATTCGTTCATGGGTTTTTCAAAGGACTGGAGGATGTCTTCAGCGTAGCTGTGGTCCAGCGGTTGGTCCTCCTTTTTTTCTCCATTTTCTGTTGTGTTAGCTGGGACACTTGCGGCTAGACCGATTAATAGCGCAAGTGTAACTTCCCTTAGTAGAATCTGCTTCATGACAATGTTCCTAAAATTGAGGTTGAAATTGATTTTGGGTATTAGAAATCAAAATTTCGCTCTTGAGATTGGTTTTAAAAAACGGAAAAAAGATAAATGGGAAAGATGAAAGAAGGAAATAGAAAGGGGGGGATTGAGAATAGAAAAAGAAAATTGAGAAAAATAAGAGAGTGAGTTTATGAAATTTGAGATGAAGAAATTGGTAGTTTAAAAAAGTTGTTACAAATAGTCTGTATGTTACTGTTTGAATTCACCACGAAGCACTGGCTAAAACGATGACAGGCAATGATTGTATAAAGGTATTATATAGCAACATTGCACGTCCGCAGAAGGACGCAAGGCTAATAAAACAATTTAAGTCAGCTTTGATTGCACGAATTCCAAATCGTTGCAGCGGCACTATTCTAAATAGTGCACCCAATAGAATTACAACAAAAAAAGAAGTGTCATAACGAAAATAACAAAAATAAGAATCATTTATAAACTTGTTCTATTTTTCGACATCGTCAAAACAGATGTGTTTATATCCTATATATAAAATATACATATAAAAAGTTAGACAAAGTTTAATTTTATGAAAAAATAACGAGAATTTTATATTAATATTATATTCTTAATATTACTCCGATCACAAACAAAAAAAAGACAACCTAAAAACGTCATCTTTTACAGGACGCTAAGAGCTCTTATTAGAATACCCACAAGGGAGGGTTCAAAAACAATAAAAAAAGTCAAAAAATCGTAACATAACCTCAAAAAACTCAAAAATTATTTTTGAAAATTACATTTCATCGAAAAAATCAAGTGTGAGGGCATATTTCTATGTAAAATGTTGCGCTCTTTCCATTTCTGGCTTCAAAAATCAAATTTCATGCAACCATTCAAAATTATGGCCTAAAAATGACTCCCGAATACTCCGCAAAAAATCGTCACAATTTTTGTTAAGAAATTTGTTAACTTTTTATTTTCAGTTCTCTATCACAACATTGTAATACAATTTTGTTCATGAAGAAAATTGAATTGTCAATCAATTGACGTCTATTCCCATCCGATGAACTCTCCGTTTCTTTTGTTCTCATTTATCAGCCAGTCGTGAAGGGGTTTGAAATATTCCAGCAGGCTGTTTCCTTCCATGGTTTGGTGTCCAGTTAAAACTTCCAGTGCAATTTGCCATGGCTTGGACGAGCCCATCTGTAACATTTTCCTGAAACAAATTTGTAAAAAATTGTCATAAATTTAATAGTTTCATTTCTTCCAAAATCAGACGAAAGAAACTTCCAGATAATTTATGTCTGATTGATTTGTAACTTGAGTTATCAAGTTTGAGCCAAGTTGCTTACTTCAATAAGTTTCCGGCTTTGGTACTGTTGGTGATATCACAAACATGCAGCGGTTTCGAATCTGGGTTAAGTGGATCGTACTGGCCAGCTTCTATGCAGAGCGCTTTATGAAATTGAAACTGAAGTAGATAACTTATAAAATATCGCAGGTACTCGACATCTGCCACGATGTGATATTTTGAACCCACGTCGAAATCCTCCTCGGTTCTATTCACAGGGGCTGAGACACCTTGAATTTTTTCTCTCAACTCCCACCTGAAAAATCACAAAAAAAAAAACAAATTAAAAATTAAACATTAAAAATTAGTTCACATTTTAAAAAAGTCGTTCATTTTTGTTAATTAAATTTAGTCCAAGTTACCAGTGTTGATTATAATTCGAAGGTGTAACATTGCCCTGAAAGACATCCCATCGCCACTTGTCCAAGATGTATGCAAAAGGTAAGAAAACAATTTTATCAAGGCCCTTGGCGTACAAATGATTGAGATCAGCTTGTGGGTCGGAAGTGTCAGAAGTAAGCAAGCCTATTTTGTTCAAGTGACTTGGAGTCGAGACGCTCAGAGCCATGAGGTCCCCGATGGCTTCGTGGAAGCCAGGATTGGCGCCCTCTCTGTAGACTGTCGGCTGGTCCTTGTACTGGATGTAGTACTGAATGTGACCCATCTCGTGGTGGGCGGTCAGCAGATCATCCATATTAATCCTCGTGCACTGCTTGATGCGAAAATCTTTGCCGTCGTAAAAGTCCCAGGCGCTTGCGTGGCAGACCAGTTCCCGGTCGGTTGGTTTCACTAGGATTGACTTCTCCCAGAACGACGATGGCATCGCGCTCATGTTCATCGAGACGAAACAGCTTTCGGCCAGGCGGAATATTTTGTTTGCGTCGTATCCTGTAATTTTGAAAAAAAAATCATTTTTGGACGAAAAAAGGTTATTTTTTGGTCATAACTTTGAATGGTTGGGCAAAATTTGCTTTTTGACAGCAAAAATGAAAAGAGTGCACAATTTTACATAGAAATATGCCCTCACACATGATTTTTTCGATGAAACGTAATGTTCGAAAATAATTTTTGAGTTTTTTGAGGTTATGTCACGATTTTTGACTTTTTTAAATTGTTTTTGAACCCGGTCTTGTGGGTATTCTAATGAGAGCTCGTGGCGCCCTCTACAAGATGGCGGGATCATGCTTTCTTATTTGATAGTTACAGGCAAAATTTTACAATTTGTATATTTTAAAATTTAAAAAAAGGCAAACTTTACATTTTTTTTGTTTTACCTTGTTTAATCATCTCTTCAGTAACATCAGTACGTTCCTTTCCTGGATACGGCACAGTATTCTTCGCAATGTTAGACCAAGTTTGAGCCCACATGTTACCCAATAAATGAGCCGGGATGGGACCCTTCTTAGGAACAATTGTTGGGCCATAAATTTTTCTCAGTTCCCCCCTCACGTACGCGTGAATTTGCAAATAAAATGGTTTCACCTGCGCCCACAGATTATCTGAAATTAAACAAAAATAAAACACAACTTTTAATATTGTTTAATTACATGTCTTCAATTTAATTAAATGTTTTAATTTCAATCAAATCATACCAATCTGTTCGACAATGTCGTCAGCCTCATATTCCCAAAGCCAGAAATCAGCATTGTCAGTAAAATTATTCAACCTGGCAGCCAAGTTGCTAAGCTCCACATACTTTTCGTACAGAGGTCTAACTTTTTTGCCTGTTGCTTTTCGCCACTCGACCCAGATGTGCTTCAACTCTTCCGGATCGTTGCTCTTGGCCATGATGTCAGTCAATTCTGGCTCCAACGACAGATCACACCTCGTACGATTTTTATAATCACAAATTTTCGCCGTGCTATAGATGTCCTCCATCTTACTAATCACCTTTTCCAGTTCTTCGAATTTCTGCAATTTAATTATTTCAAATTATTTTTAAAATATATTTTTTTCAATAAAAAAGAGCTTTGAAGTTTAGTTAATTAAATGTTCAATTAATTTTAATAACTGGCCAAATTTTTATCTATACTTCTGGAGGTAAAACAGCTTGACCAAGGACGCTCATCTGGCTGAATTGTCTTTTCAAGTCATCGTCCTGAAGTTCCTGCCACTGACACTTTTGAATTTCTTCATAAATGAGTTTGCTATAATTAGCAGCCTCGGACGCGACTCGCAATTTTTCCCTCAAGTTATGCTCGGTCAAGTTCGAATCATAGGCCCAGTAGGCGAGCGCAGCTTTGTTTCCCCATTGTGCCTGCTCCTTGTCCGCTTTTTCCATGAATGCCTTGACATCTTTCGGACAATTCACTGCACTTGATGATTGACTTGCAATTATCTCTGTCAGTGGAACTGCAGACGCAACTAAAATATATGCTGATAATAAAAACGTCCTTAAGTACTTGGCCATGTTTTACACCTGTGAAACAATAATTATTCTCGTTATTTTTTTATCCTCAATAAAAACTGAAAAAATTCTTAAAAATGACTAATTAAATGTTCAAGATTTAATTTGTAAATCTGTTAATTTAAAATGAAAAAAAAAATGTGGAAAAAGATGAAAAAATTGAAAAAAAAAAATAAGTCTTAGAAAATTGTTCAAAGATTGTTTTAATTTTATCGTTGAAAAAATTGTAAAAACGTGAAGATCACTGAAGGAAAATTTTTATATTACATAAATCATAAAAAAGTATTGATTTTCGTCGCAGTTAAATAACAAAATCCGAGAGAGCAAAAATGAAACGGCGAAAATATTGAAACATGTGTATTAATGGTTTTATCAAACAGTCCTTCGGTTGTTCAAACTGGTTTTCTATGTTAATCATGAGGTGTTCTAATTGTGGAAATAAAAACGGGCGGTTAAAAAATTAAATTGTACGATTGGATGTGTAATAACGCGTTTACAAATTAGTTTTATCCGACGGTTTTGCAATTAAATTAATATGAATATAATAAATGATAGAAATGAAAGACAATTTCAAACCTGGCTTTGTTTTAAGATGGCAAAGTTCAGTCCAGGAGCATGTTGGGATTTGAAGATCGTCACGAAGTTACTGGGATTCCTCACGTTTGGAATCCACGCGACTGAAACTTTCAAAACTCTTCGTTGAAACCTTGGAGATTGGCGACCAAGTGGTTTGGTATAAAAGTCACGAGTGTTTTCGAATGATACCTCCCACTACGGTTTTCTTCACCTTTGAAGATACAATTTCAACCTCCAATGTTTTTCAGCCTCCGATGATACACAAATTAAATTTAAATATTAAACACATTTTTTAAACAATTGTCAAATAACATTACGAATCTTTTTACTTTTTTAAATCGTTTTTTTATTTCTAAATTTTGTAAATTTACATACCGTCATTAATTTTACATATACATTAAATGTACAGCTTACAATGTAAAATTTACATCAACTCTTAATTTACACTTAGAAATCATTTTTTTTCCTTTTTACATTATTCAAATTAAATTTTATAGTTTTGTTAAATGTACAATTTTTGTGATGTTATAAAAACGTTCATAATAATTGGGGACTCCTTTCTCAATTCCTATTGACTTTTGGCACAACCTAAAATAGAAAATAATTATTAAATTAACAAAAAGTTTTTATCAATTTGATTTTATAAATAGTTTTGATAAATACAGTTGTGAATTAAAACAATGATTGAAATCAATTAAATGACTGGGATATTTTGTTGTTCAAATTAAAAATAATGATTAAAAAACCGGTATGTCGCAGTTGGTGGTACCAATCAGCGTTTCTTGATATAACAAACGTACATGCGAATTGTGTGTTTCTTTTGAAATACAATAAAAGGTGAATGTTTATGAAGGTCCCATAAATAATATGCGATTCTGAGAAAAAAAGAATAAAAAACACGACTGTAAGTACAACAGTGAAGACATTGAGCAATATTAAAAATATAAAATTTTATGATTCAAGTGAACCGGAATTTTAATAACATTATTCTTCTTTATTTTTGTGTTTTTTTTTGTTTTGAAAGGAGGTTGAAAATTTTCGCAAGATAAAAAGTAAAACTAATCACAATAAGAGATAACGCAAGTGTTTAGACAAGTCCTAGAAATCGTATTATCAAAAAGATTATGCTGGAGAAAATAATCTTCCACCTTTATCAGTCAGTTTGAAAACTAATCAGTGGCACAACAGTAGTTTCTCCTTACAAGATACAGACATAAAAACATCAGTAGAAAATGTATCAATTGAAATACACAATTTGTTTGGTACCAAAACAAACAAAAATTAAAAATAAACAATTAAAAATTAAGAAAATAATAAGATAAACAAATTAAAAAAAAATTCAAAAGATTTACCATCACTCTTTTTCGTCCACCCAACAGTAACGTTATTTTTCTTGTTCTCAGCCTTCAACCAATCATGCAAGGGTTGAAAATATTCCAGCAGGCCACTTGCGTCCATCTTTCTTTGACCTGTCAGTACTTCCATTGCATCTTGCCAGGGTTTTGAAGAGCCCATTCGCAACATGGATCTAAAATTTTATAAATAAAAAACTAATGAAAAACTAAAAAGCAATCGCCTAAATTTAAACATAAATACAGAATTACAAGTCTTAATAAAAATAAATCTCGGAAAAAATGTCTGAATAAAGAAACTAAAAAAAAGTTATGAAATCTACAAGTTCCATGCCATTTCAACATTTTATGAGTTTTACTGACTTTAATAAACTGCCGGCTTCGGTACTACTTGTAATATCACAATTATGCAAAGGTTTAGCAGGATCTTCAGGGTCATATTCGCCAGCCACGATGCACAAGGCTTTGTGGAACTGGAACTGGATGATATGGCTGATAAAGTATCTCAGATATTCCACATTAGCCACGACGTGGTACTTGGCTGCAGGGTCAAAATCTTCATCATCCCTGTCAACCGGGGCCTCGACTCCCTGAAATTCGTGCCTCAAATTCCACCTGAAAAAATTCAAAATCAACAAAATAAACTATTAAAATTTTAAAAAGTAAAAGAAGTTAAATAAAAATTTTTTAATCACATCCATATTGATTAATTTAAATTTTAAACAATTTGCATTGAAGAATTGAACTAAAATTTTATTGGAGTTACCATTCACAGTTATATCTATCCGGGGTGATCTTCCCCTGGAAAATATCCCAGCGCCATTTGTCCAAAATATAACCATACGGCAGGAAGACAAGTTTGCCAAGACTTTTTAAGTATAGATCATTCAAGTCGACTTCTGGGTCGTCCAGATTGTCAACTTTGAGAAGGTTGATTTTCTTAAGGTGATTAGGGGTGGAAACACTCAGGGCCATCACATCCCCAACTGCTTCGTGAAATCCGGGATTTGCACCACCTGAAAAAACCATTTTTGTTACAAAAAAATATTTTGAATTATTAAAAATTGTAAGAAATTAATTAATCAATTAATTAATTAATTAGATAGTTAATTAATTATTAAATGAAAATTAATTTAATAAACCAATGAAATATATAGAAAACAATTAATTAATTAATGATGAAAATTAATAGAAAATGAAACCTCGATAAACAATCGGCTGATTTTTGTATTGCAGGTAATATTGAATGTGGCCCATCTCATGATGGACCGTCATCAGATGGTCCATGTTGATCTTCGTGCACATCTTGATACGGAAATCCTTGCCGTCCGACAAATCCCAAGCGCTTGCGTGACAAATCATCTCCCGGTCCTTGGGTTTTTCAAGGATCGAATTGTTCCAAAACGTTTCGGGCATTGCGGTCATGTTCATCGAGGTAAAACAACTCTCGGCTAGTCGAAACATCTTGTCCACTGTGTAGCCTGGAAAATTTGCTTTTATTAGATTTTCTTTTTTTTTTTTTTTTGTTTTTGCACTTTTTTGCTTTCATGTTTTATACGTTCTTTTAAAATCAATTTTTCTATATTTGGTGTTTTTTATTTCATATTTTTTATTCAATTTTTTTTTCATTACCTTGTTTGACCATCTCGTCAGAAACATCAGCAACTTTCTTATCCGGGTATGGAATAGTAAACTGACTGATGTGCGACCAACTTTGGGACCACATATTTCCCAAAAGGTGTGCTGGTATCAGGCCATCTTTTTTCACAATTTCATCGCCATAAAATTTGTTCAATCGGTACCTCACATAGGCGTGAATTTGAAGGTAGAGAGGCTTTATTTGGTTCCATAAAGATTCTAAATAAAAAACAGTCAAAATTGAATTATTTAAATTAAAAATTTTTTTTTATTTTATTATATTTTTTTTAGGTATTTTTATGTTTTTCGCGTTTAATTTTATTTCTTTTTTCGTTTGTTTAATTTTTTTGTTTTTTTTTCATTTGTTTGTTTGTTTTTCTGTGTTTTGGTTTTTGTTTTAGTGTTTGTTTGTTTTTGTTTAGTGTTTCTGTTTCTTTATATCAGATTTTGCCATTTACCGCCAGAGGACGCACCGAGTCGCCGCCATCTTGCTAGATGCTGGGCAGTTGCTACGTTGGCGGGGAGGGGAGCAGTGCGCGCGCGACTGGCGCAGTTGTCGCGTTGGTGGGGAGGGGATCAGTTTACGCTCGACCGGCGCAGTTGCGCGACCTGCCCATTGAATTCGCATTCGCATTGTTGAAACACCCATTGTCACATATGCACAAAAGCAATATGACAAAACAACATAGATTACATCGTTGATGTCGTAGAGGTCAAAACAATGCCAATTAGATTGCCGTCTCTTTTTTTCTTTAACGAATCAAATTACAATGTGGTTGACGTGATAAACATTGCTAAGATTGTTCATCTGACATTGTTTAACATTGATTTCATCAGCAATGTATCAACAATAGTATTTATCAAGATTCATTATTGTTTTCATTTGTAGATCTTGTGTATCTTATTCCGTGCAAAATGTGTTTTTTGACAATTGGAACTGTGGGCGGAGTCAAAGTAAATTTTGCTGGATGCGCGGCTCGGATTACAAGATGGCGGGGATGTTTTTATATAAAACCAAAAAAGTGATGTTCGCGAATAATAAATGAAGTCAAGTCGGTATTAAATAACAATAATGAAATCGTAAAAAATGTCAAGGTCAAAACAATATCAAATATTTGTTAGTTTCTTTTATTGTTAAAAAATTCAATGTCAGGGGCGTAAGAAAATGGTTATTGTTAGTGAAAAATCGAGAACAAATAAATGTAATTTGATATTTATTTGTTCTGTTTATAGTAGTTGGGCGTTGTTTTGCTTTTCTGCGAATTCAGTGCATCAAATTACAAAAAATCGTTTTTATAATAAAATAAATAATGTTTGACATTGTTTTGAACTTGATTCTTGTTCAACAATGTTAGCAATGTTATTTGACTGTATATCGAGCACAGGTCTGTTGTTATTCATGCAAAAATACGTTTCCGACAATTGTAGATTCGCGGAATTCGGCGCAACCGTATCAATCACCAATCAAGATGGCGGCACCGGCAAGCTAAACTTTTTCGCCAACCAACACCGGGATATTTGACCGGACAAAAGTGAAGTTCAAACGCGCAAAGTGAACTGATGTTGTTTGTGTTTATAGTTCGCGATGTGAAATAAATTCGAAATAATTGCAACAGAGACAAATGTTAATTAAATATAGTGAAGTGCAATAAAATTGTCAACGAGACGCCATTTTTGAGAACAGCGAAAGGAGTCCAGGAGGGTTGGACCTGTAAAATGACAACTTGGCAGCTGTATCCGGACAACATTGGCAGTGAATCTAGGACGACTTTGATGACCAGCTGAAGGTGACCTTAAGATGCATCGTGGGAAAACAGATCGCAACGGGGGAAATCATCGAAAAAAGGTTTGTTAAAATTGCGCCGATCTGCATCGTTTGGATCGCCGAACCGAGTGAGTTTTACGATAAACCATTTTGGATTTTTTCTCAGCTTGTCAAAGTATTTTAAATGTTCGTTTTATTTGTTTTTTTTTTAAACCAAAGAAACGAAGGAACCAAACTGAAAATGGTATTATTTGTTTTTATTTTGTGGCTCGATTTGTTTTTGTTCTGCTTTTTGTGTGTTTGTTTTGGTTTTATGTTTTGATTTTTGTTTTGTGTTTTTTTTTGGTTTGTTTTTCAAACGTATATAAAACAAACCTATCTGCTGTCTAATATCAGCGGCCTCATAAGAATCAAGCCAGAACTCAGAAGTATCAGTGAAATTGTTGAGCATCGAAGCTTTATTGCTCAACTGGACATATTTTTCGAACATCGGTTTCACTTTCTTGCCAGTTGCTTTGCGCCATTCTGTCCACACGTATTTCAGTTCGTCCGCATTCCTACTTTTCGCCAGAATATCCGTCAGTTCCGGTTCCAAGGACATGTTGCACTTGTCCTTGTTCTTATAATCGCAAATTTTCGCCGTGCTGTAAATATTTTGCATCGTGCTTATGATCTTGTTGAATTCTTTGTATTCCTGGAATACCAAAAAAAAAAAAATTATTTTTCATTTTAGTAAATAAACAAAAAAGAATTTTTTTTAATTTGAAACAAAATTCACCTCTTCAGGAAGGATAGAGTATCCCAAAACGCTCAACTTCTGAAATTGTCGTTTCAAATTCGGATCCATGAGATTTTTCCACGGGTACTTGTTCACCTGCTGCCACATCGTTTTGCTGAAAGTCGCAACCTCCGATGCGGCGCGAAGTTTTTCCTCCAAATTTTCTTTCGTCAGATTGCTCGCATATTTCCAATTTGCCAGGGCGCGTTTGTTCGCAAACATGTTGTAGTCCTTATAGATCTTGTCAAGAAAAACTATCGCATCTTCTCGGTCCAGCGAGACTCTCACGGGTTTTGTGTTGACAAATCTTGTCGTTAATATTATTCCAAAAAGTAGTAGAATTTGCATCGTTGACCTTTTTTTTGTAAACAAACTTTATTCGTAAACAACATTCATTTATAAACAAATTATTTTTGTAAACAAATTATTTTTGTAAACAAAATCTTTGTTTGTAAACAAAAATTTGTTCGAAACAAACTTTGATGGTAAACAAAAGTTTATTTGTATACAATTTCTTGTTTGTAAACAAATCAAATTTGTAAAAAAATTTTGATTGTAAATAAAATTTATTTGCAATTTTAAATTAAAAAAGTTAATTAGTGAATTTGCACCATATCTGGCGAATAAAACCTGACATATTGGGACAATGCAAGTGAAAAAAACAGGTTTTCGATAGGAATTTGTATTTTTAGTCAGACTTACACTTTTTGTGACACTTTTATGGGTTGGAGCTGTTAAAACGAATGTTTGAAATTTTTTTTAATTGAAAGCCGAATTATTATCGAATGTTGAACATTTCCCACAGAGATTCTAATACTAAACTTTAACCTTTGATAGCGAGCACCAACCGGCGAGTGGTACTGTACAAAAGCTAACGCTACAATTTTATGAATTCACCCCACTCTCACGGCGAACTTCACCTCTGCATTTCACTTTACACTATATTAGTATCTATAAACATCTCATCTTTTCATCCATAAACTCGTTTCCCTCCTCATTAACAATATTACCAATTAAAATATTTCATCCTGTAATAATAAAATTTGTTCAAGGAAAAAAAAACGTCCATTTCCTGTTTTATATTTCCTCTTTTTCAGTCGGATAAAAATTTTTCCATGAGCTTAATTTTTTTGTTGTTTGCAAAATTTATTTGTTCTGTGAGAAATATTTTAATCGTGTACTACAATGTTGAAAGAAAAACAAAAACAAAATGCTAAAAGACTGTTACGGATTTAATAACGAGATCTAGTTCAGGTGTGTGAAAAACGTGTAAAACAGCGTGTACAAGGCTCGTGAAACTGGATTTACTTTTTTTTCATCATCAAGGAAATGGGTGGGTACTTTATTTGTTTCATTGATTCGTGATCTAATTCTATTAACATTTTTTTTATTCACGATCACGATTTTTTTTATCGCGCGGTTGAAATGAAACATTATCTTATTTCGTTTCTGTAGAAAGTTTATTTCAAAAAAACTTGTCATAAATGTTGCTTTTTATCAAATGTTTTGAAGTGTATGTCAAAATTCGAAGATTTTGTTGATTTGTTCGTTTTTTTCAGTCCTTTTTTTAGTATGTTCTCAGTTCACTTCTCGTTTGAACACAGCCTGGAACAAAAAGAAAACATAAATTTCATAATGAAAGTAAAAGTTTTAAGTGTTGTTTTTTTTTATAAATCATAATAGAAGTATTATAAAAGTGTAAAAAAAGATGAAAAGTTTCAAAAGTACGAAATAGAAATGAAATTAGAGCAAAATTGAAAAAAAAAGATGTTAAAATATGACAACACAATTTTTTTTCATATTTTTTATAAAATAATGTATGTACCCTTTTCAGTGGAATCCCATCCAATCTTTTCTCCAGTTTTTTCATTTTCTGCCTTCAGCCAGTCGTGCAAAGGTTTGAAATATTTCAACAAACCGCTGGCATCCATCGTTCTCTGGCCAGTTATTTTTTCCATCGCGTCCTGCCAAGGTTTTGATGATCCCATTTGTAACATTGACCTAAAATCCACGATAATAAAAAAACAAGCCGTCGGACATTTACATAACATATATCTATTTTCGCATCCATTACGAATTTGCATCACAATGAATCTTTCAATCGCTATCATTAAAAAAGAATGATTTTTCTCGATTCTTTTTGTTTTAATTGTTTTGCTCATTTTAATGTTATTATTTGTATTTGTTTTTGTTTGAGTGTTTTTTTATTTATTTTTTTTTGTTTGTTTATTATTGTTTGTAATTGTTTATTGTTTAAAATCAAACAAACAACAAACGCAATAATAAATCACAAAAAAACAATAAACAATCACCCAAACAAGAAACCCAAAACAACAAACAATCATACAAAGAGATTCACAAACAAAAAACAATCACACAAACAAGAAATTCACAAACAAAAAACAATCAAACAAACAATAATGAATAAAAACCAATTATACAAACAAACAAACAATGTACAATCTCACAAACAAAAAATGGTGGACAAAATTTTGCATCCGCCTACTTGAGCAAATTTCCAGCTTTGGCACTCTCAAGGATGTCACAATTGTGCAACGGATTTGCATCGGGATTCTTCGGATCGTACTGGCCAGCCTCGATGCAGAGGGCCTCGTGGAATTGGAACTGGACAATGAAACTGATGAAGTATCTCAGATATTCAACGTCAGCTATGATGTGATATTTGGACGCCGGGTCGAAATCTTCCTCGCTTCTGTGAACCGGGGCTTCGATGCCTTGGAACTGTTCGCTGATCGACCACCTAAAAACAAACAAAGTCAATTTGTTGTTTTCAATATTGCTTTCTCATTTGTTCATTGATTCATCTCAAATTAAGACAAATTTTTTATTTTCCATACTCCATACTCACCATTGACAATTGTAATCGTGCTGGGTGATCCCGCCGTTAAAAACTTGCCACCGCCAGTAATCCATAGAATAAGCAAACGGAAGGAAGGCAATCTTGTTCAACGCGGTGAAGTACAAATTGTTGAGTTGCGCCTGGTCGTCGACCTTGTCGGACTCGATGAGGCCCATCTTCTTTCTGTGACTGATGCTGGAGACGCTCAGGGAGATGAGGTCACCGATGGCCTCATGGAAACCGGGATTTGCGCCCTCTTTGTAAACCGTCGGCTGGTCCTTGTACTGCAGGAAGTACTCGATGTGACCCATCTCGTGGTGGGCGGTCAGCAGGTGCTCCCAAGTCACGCGCGTGCACTGCTTGATACGGAAATCTTTGCCGTCGTAGAAGTCCCAGGCGCTTGCGTGACAGATGATGTCCCGGTCGGCGGGTTTCGTTAGGATTGAATTCTTCCAGAAGGATTCGGGCATGGCGCTCATGTTCATTGATAAGAAACTTTGTTCGGCTAGTTTGAAAATTTTATCCGCATTGAAACCTGGTAACGAAGTCAACAAATATTATTTTTAATTTATTAATTTTATTATGTCATCTTAGGTTCTTTAGGACAAAGTTGATTTTTTGAATGTTGAAGTTGGCGGTTTTCAAAAATTTACCTTTTTTGATCATCGCCTCGGTCGCATCAGGCAATTGTTTTCCAGGATAAGGATAAGTGAAGTCGGCGATATTGGACCAGGTTTGGGCCCACATGTTGCCTAACAAATGAGCGGGGATCGGTCCCTCCTTTGACAAAACTTTATCACCATATTTATTGTAAAGCTGACGCCTCACGTATGCATGCAGTTGCTGATAAAATGGCTCGACTTGTTTCCAGAGGTTTTCTAAAAAGTAAATAATAATCGTTCAAACAAATAGTTTCGATTAAGGATAATAGTTGATTTTTGTTTTTGTTTTACTTTTGGTTGTTGTTTCTGTTTTGTATTTATTAATTATTGACTTTTTTGTGTGAAAATGAGTCGCATAAAATCATACGATATAATGAGAAAGCAACTTTCAGCTGAGCCGTTTGCATTGAAATAAACGCTTCAGCAGAGCACAGTTGTGTAAAAAAATATGAACCGGTTTTTGAAATTCGCACACAATTTTTTTAATTGTAGCAGACGTAAAAATAAATTGATGGCTGTGAAGACGATACTGTCTATAAAATCGTACTTTTTTACAAAAAAGTTTCGAAGGTGAAATTTGTAGAAAACTTTTCTACAAATTTGGAAAATATGTTTTCTACTTCAAATTTTTTGCATTCAACTAAAAGTTTTCACAACATTATTTTGTTTGTTTAAAAAATAAAAAATGTGACTCAAAGAAGAAAAATGTTGCTTGCCGATCTGATCCACGATCTGATCATCTTCGTATTCCTTGAGCCAATACTCCATGTTGTTTTCGTATCCATTTTCTCTGGCGGCTCGGTTGCTCAGTTCCACGTATTTTGGATACATCTCGCGAACTTTTTCTCCGGAAGCTTTTCGCCATTCCGTCCAGATGTGCTTCAATTCTTCCGGGTCTTGACTTTTTGCCATGATCTCTGTCAGTTCTGGCTCAAGAGCAAGGTCACATTTTGACCGATCTTTAAAATCACAGATCTTTGCTGTGCTGTAGACGTTTTCCATCTTGCCGATGATTTCATTGTATTCCTTAAATTCCTACAAAGTTAAATTAAAAAAAATTATTTAAATAAATAACAATTGCAGTTTATAACAATTTTGATTTGACATTTTAAATGAAATGTTTTGTTGTTTTTTTTTTGTTTACTTTCAATATTGTGTTTTGGTTTTGTTTTGTTTACTTTCAGCATTATGTTTTAGTTTTTTGTATTTTGTTTTGTTTACTTTTGTTTTCACGTTTTGATTACTTTTGATACAGTGTTTTGATTGTTTGTATTTTGTTTAGTTTATTTTTAGTATTTTCATCTTTTGTTTTGTTTACTTCTATTATTGTTTTTTGTGGTACTTCCCTTTGATATTTTGTTTTTAATTTTGAGTTTCACACTTTTAGTTTCTTTTTTTATTATTATTTCAATTTTCTTTTGGTTGTTTTGTTTTGTTTACATTCAGTATAGTGTTATATTATTTGACCTACTATATTTTATTTCTATATTGTATATATTGTATTCTTGTTTGGATTTTATGCTTTGGAAAAAAAATTTTAAAAACCAAAAAACTAAATATTTACCTCGTCCGAAAGTGCAGAAGTTCCAATAACGCTAAACTTTTGGAACTGTCGTTTCAAATTTGCATCGGAAATCTCTTTCCAAGAGTAAGACTTGATCTGGTTCCAAATTGTCTTACTAAAATTCGCGGCCTGTGACGCGACGTTCAATTTTTCTTTCAAGTTCGCTTCTGTCAGATCGGAAGCATATTTCCAATTTGCCAATTCTTCCTTGTTGTTCCATTTCCCGTATTCGGTGTTATATTTTTTTAATATTTCCGTTGCTTCCGATACACTAAGTCCGCCGGGTTCTCTGTAGCTTTCAGTCGTGAAATCGGGTTCCGTCGAGGGTTCTGTCGGTGCACCGTTCACACACAGTAGACAACTTATTATTAAGGTAATCACCCCCTTCATGGTTCTAAATTCTGCAAAAAATTGTAACAAAAATAATCCCTGATTTTCAAATTTGTTTTTAAAAAGTTTTCAACAAAAATTTGTTTTCAATCTTTTTTGTTTTTTTCTTGTTTTTGTTTGTTTTAGTTGTATAATTTTATATTATTTTTTTTTGTATCCCGTTTTTTTAAATGGGTTGCAAATTTCTATGTAAATGTTTTACGAATGTTCGTAAAAACTTTGACTACATTCTGACAATTTTCGTATAGAAAAACAAACTGAGTACCTTGAATAACGATTATTGAACCTCGAATGACATTCAGCAGAAGCTGCGATCACATTTTTATTTGTCGGCCCCACTTCGAGTTTGGTTTCTCCGCTTTGTCCTTATTCTCTGATTACGATTGTCATTCGTTTACAACGTCACAGCGGTATGCCACATTTTAAAAATTGTTTATTCAAATAGGCCAATAAGTGTCCGTCCGATAATGATTTAAAAAAACGTTGTTCAACTTTTGCATCATTTTTATTCCTGAGGAAGGATAAAGGATGCATCATTCGAAAAATTGTTCATGTTAAGTTTTTGTTATCATAAAAAATGGTTGAATTTTTTAGGTCTAACACTTTCTTTGTTTTATTTTGGTTTCGTATCATAGTTTTGTCTTTTCTCTTTGTTGTTTTTTGTTCGTGGAATTTTTTGATTTTCTGAATGCTTTTTTGTTTATTTTGTCTTTCGAATATTCTGTTTTGGTTTTGTTTCTCCAAAGACATTTTTTTGGTTTTATTTCACAAAAATTTTGTTTTGGTTTTTGTTTCTCAATTTTTAGTTTTGTTTTTTGTTCTTCGACTATTTTGTTTTTGTTTTTGTAATTCAAAATTTGTTTCAACACATAAAATGTAGCTTTTATTTTATTGCGATGCACTGCAAATTTCGATTCATGTCAGGATTTCGCAACGGCCTTATAGTTGGATCTCATTCATTAATTGAATCACGCTTGATTGTTATTCCATTGGCCCTGTTATTAAATCACTTCCACATTGTAGTTACAATTTGAACAAACAAATTCTGACTTTTAAATTTGTTACTTAAAGTTTATTGTATATCAACATTTTTTTTTATTATTCAAATTATAAAAATTACTGCTTAATAATTATTGTTTGATGAGACTTGCATATTTCATAAAAAAAAATTTAATAATTCAAAAAAATTGTGTGTATCAGCTTTGATGCTGAAAATTGGCATTACCATCTAAATGGTATACATTTTTTTGTACCAATAAAGCCTCGAATAAAACGATGAAATTTATCGTAATGTATTTATCGTAACTTAGTAGTTTTATGGTGTCGAGTTGTGATTCCAAGATGGTTAAAAAATTCATAAATATTATATAGTTTCTTAATAGTCATTTGTATCACTTAGCACACTCTTTTTTATTTAATTTCTTTTTATTTCTGAAAATGATATAAGTGAACAATTAATGTGTACATAAAAAAAGCAACGAACGGAAGATTAAATTCCACCTTAATGAAATCGAATTGAAATTAAATATTATTTTCATTCCACTGAATTCAAAATACGAATTTTAATTTTGTTTTACTTTAAAAAAGAACAAAAATAATTTACTTAAACTCAGAATAAATAATTACAACGCAGTTTTCTCTATCAAAACAGATAATAAATCTGACGCATAAATTCTTCGATAGATAATTTTATTTTTTTTACAACTAAATTTTGCTGATGATTATCATTTCCAACTAAAAATAGATCGAACAAACAAGATGAAATATAGATTCGTTTATTCTCTTTATTTCATACATTTTTATCATACATTTTGTACACAATCCCTTTACATATAAAACATTCACAATTAACGTTTTTAAAAGTGAGAAATTGGTTTTAAAAAAGCCCAGTAGAAAAAGAAAAAAACATTTTACATTTTTTTCGACATTTGATGAAAACAATTGTTCCCGTTTATTTACACACAAACCCACGTTGTAACAAAAAATTAAAAATGGTATAAAAATTTTGGCATTCTTAAATCTAATTTTAACAGTACATTGTTCGCTCAACCACATTCTTAAATGAGATTTTTTTTTTCATTTACATTTTTTCCTAACTTTCACATTATTATAAACCTAATCTTTGATTTGAGAATGAGTTTCAATTTTTACAACATCATGAATTTCATCAAATTGGATTTGAAAACAAATTTGTTGATTTTTATAAAATTTATATCCACATAAATACATAGATTTTATATAAAAAAATCATTTTTATATAAATCTTCTTATATATTTTTATTAACAAAAAATCATGAATGATTTAATTGTTATCAGATCTGTGATCTCGTGGGTGTCGCGAATTGGCCGAGTTATAAGTTTTAGAGACACCTGATTGAAATCACTTTTAGTGCTTAGCAAGGTGAAATAAAAATTAAACTGGTTTGCCATTCAAATCACTTGTTTTTCATCATCATCGTGCGTCTGGTGATCCTGCCGCAAAACAGTCCAATGGCAAAAGTGCAGCACACCATCAAAAAGGCGACGATCAGAAAATACTTCCTGGCAGGGGAACGATTCAAGGAATCGTAAAGTTCTTGAACGTTATTTGGTGCTAAAAGCTAGAAAGAAAATCACCATTTTTTTCAATAAAAATTTTTTTTTCTAAATAAAATTACTAACTTTTCGTTCTCCAATCAATAAAATGAAAATTTCAACTTTATTTCAGTTTAAATTCAAATTTGAATTCACACTTTGAATGGAAAAAAAATTTTAATTTATCTTTGTATGAAATTTTTTATGAATTTCAATTCTACTTACTTTAGCAGCATTTTTAAACATTTCCATCCTAGTAGTTAACATTTTATAGCAATCTAACTGTAGGGAGTCTTTATTGTCTTGTAAACATTTTATATCTGAAAAAAACATGCTTTTATTAAACTTTTAATGGTACATTAAATTACAAATATTGAATTTGCATTTCAAAATTGAATTCTAAAATACTAAAATACTCAAATTGACAGAAATTTCTAAAAGTATAAAACGACAGTTAGCTATTTTATCTATTTTCTTTTCTCTTGAAGAAAAATTGAAAATGAGTATGCTTATTGTATTTTGTTTTGTAATTGTTCTATTTTTTATTATTTTTGTATTTATTTTGCGTTTTATTATTATTTTGCGATATCTCGTATTTTTTTGTTTGTGTGTTAAATTTTGTATTTTATTTTGTATTTTTTGTTCGATGTTGGTTTTGAATTCTGTTTTTAGTTTCATTGTTTGTTTTGTGCTCGGTTTTCTTGTTTTATTGTTTGGTTTGTGGTCGGTTATTTGTTTTATTGTTTGTTTTATGTACGTTTTTCTGTTTCAATTGTTTGTTTGGTTTCTTTTTTTGTTTCATTGTTGGTTTTATGTTTTTCTGTTTAATTTTTTTGTGTTCTGTTTCGTGTTTCATTGTTTGCTTTGTTCTGTTTTTTGTTTCATTGTTCTTTTTTGTTTGTTTTGGGATTTTTGATTTCAAATCATAAATCTAAAATACTTTTTCCAAGTAGTCGGCTGAGAGAGATTCGAACTCTCGCCTTCCCAAACACGAACGTGGAGCGTTACCTCTACGCCAACTCGCTTCATTTTTTTGATACGATTTGTGTTCTATTTTGTACTTTATTGCAAGTTTGACATTTGGTCTTGTGATTTGTATCTCATCGTTCGATTTGTTTTCTGTTTCATTGTATGCTTTGTTTAGTGTTTTGTTTAAAACTTCGTTTCATGTTTTCTTCTTAAAAATACTGTAAATAAATTAATTTAAAACTCAAAATTTCTCAAACAAGCAAAACAACTTCGAAAAACTTACGTCTCCCTGCTCCTTGCGCTACATGACTACAATATTTATTTACATCAATGGCACAAGCTTTTTGCAAGAGCGGATCAACATTGATGTCCGCCCTCGCTTCCTCCACGAGATCAGCAACTTGCATTCGACATTCTTCTTTCATATTTTTATTGTTGTTGTTAAATTCAGATTTCAAACACTCTTCGACCGTCGCTGGATCGTTTTCGTCCGACCGGCATATCGTTTCTATCTAAACCAACAAAAACATTCAAACAAAATGAGCTGAGTTGATCAAACAAAAATTAATCGAAAATGAATAATTTTTATAATTTTTCATTCATCATCTATTTTATTGTCATTCGATGATCGATGATCTTTACCTCATAAGCACACAACGTTGCCAAGAGCGGATTCAAATGGTAATTCAAAGCAGCCTCCCTCAAAATATTTGCCATCTGGTACTCGCACTTGGTTGTTAATTTTGATTCCCTGAATTTGATTTTCAAACATTTGATCACTTTGCCTTCCAGTTCCTTATCTAATGGTTGATTCAATAAGACCTAAAATAATTATAAAAAATTTTTAATAAACAGAAAAAAAAAATCAGAATTAAAATACAAAAAAATCTGTGTTCGACTTACTTCTTTACAATGTCTATCGATATCAGAAGTGCAACCTTTTTGCAAAGCAGTATTAAATCGAAAATCAGTGTTCTGTTCGATCATCCGTTTGATGACGAACTTTTTGCACTTCTCATCGAAGTTGGGCTTGTCCTTGTGCTTCTTCAGGCAGTCGAGAGCTTGGGACCGATCGGTGTCGTGACAAAACTGTCGGATCATCGTGGTGCACGTGTTCAAAAGTGCAAAATCGCTCGAGCTGTCTTGGAATTCCTGCTTTCGTACCTTGAAAAGCAATTTGTGACAGGCACTTTCCAAATGCATCTTTTTGGACGCCAAACATTCTAAGATCTGGAAAGAAATTTCGTTATTCAAGTTACTAGCTATATTTCATCATGTTTGATAGAAATAAAAAATCCAAAAATTAACATTCGAAAATCAAAAATAATGATGAAACATTTTTCATTAGTTCAACCTGTGAGTTTCCTGGCTCGGAATTGTAACATAAATTTTTAATGTCCGTGGCACAAGTTTTTTGTAAGATCGGATCAAAATGGATATTTTCTCTCTGTTGGTACAACTGCGCTCTCAACTGTTGTCTGCATTCTTTGGATATTCGGTGTTTTGCATCTTTGATTATGTCATCTTTCATGTGACTGCTCAGACATTCTATCACATCGGCTTTCGATTTTGCTCTAAAAAAATAACAAAAACAACAAAAAATGAAATAAAAAAGTTAATTAGAATTTTAAACGTTCATTTTTAACTTCGAAGATGAAATTGCATACTTTGGACATAATCTCAGGACATGTGGCCTACAAGCTTCCTTGAATTTGAAAGTGAAGTGATAATTTTTCAATGATATCAGCTGAAAGTGTTCGACAGCTGCCTTGCATTTATAATCCGAACGTGAATCAAACTCATTTTTGTGTTCGATCAGACATTCCATCATGTCGCCTTCATCTTTACCGAATTTTAGAATATCCTGCAAAAAATATAATAATAATAATAATAATAATAATAATAATAATAATAATAATAATAATAATAAAATATTTCTTATTTGTAAACATATTTAATTTTAATTATTTTAAAATTTTGTATGCTGGATGCTTTGTTAATAGTTAATTTTTTTATATTTAATATTTACCTGACAATGACGTTCCATTATATTTCTACAAGAAGCCATGATCACAGGATTCAATTCCACTCGCTCAGACTGTTCTTCAGTTACATTTCCGACAGCCAATTTGCAATCATTTCTTAAGCTATAAATTAATATAACTATAAATAAATACATTTTTTTGATAATAAAAAATATTTCTAAATATTAATGAATTATGAAAAAACAATTTGGTTTTTATTGTGAACAAAATATAAATCTAATTGTATATTTTTCAAACCTCTCCAAGTTATCCTGGAGGCAAAGTATCTCCTCCCCAACAGCAGTTTTGTCGTAACAAAACGTAGCTAAGTCGTCCAGGCACATCTCTTCGATTTCCGGCTGCAGATCAACGCTGATTGCTCGTTGACGCATAACTCGTCGCACTTCTTCCAAGCAATCTCGTTTTAACTGTACATCAAAAACAGTTTATTATTTATTATTATGTATTAATATCATTCTTTTATGTAATTTCAATTTATAAATTCATGTTTTTATTATTTTTTAATCCATTCGATTGTTTTTTTTTTTATTGTTTCGTGTATCAATTTGCGTTTGTTTTTTTATTTCATTTTATTGTTTTGTGTTTCATTTTGTGTTTGTTTTGGGTTTTGTTTTGTGTTTTGATTAGTGTTGTGTCATTTTGTGTTTATTTTGTTTTGGGTTTCGTTTCGTGTTTTTTTTTGTGTTTCATTTTGTCTTTTGTTTTTGTATCGCATTTTGTTTAGTATTTTGTATTTTTTGTTTAGTGTTTTCTTTGGTACTTCATTTAGTGTTTTGTTTCTGTTTCGTGATCTAATTTTTCTTCAATGTCATTTCACAAAAGCAAATATTCTAAATCTTCTTTCGAATACAAATTAACACTCACAGTCATATTTTTTTGCGGATGATGAGCGTACCGATACAAACACGGTAATATCAGAGGTCCCATGTCGGGATCCGTCTGGAATCCCTCATTGATCCAGGAGCTTCTGGCGTGACAGAAAAAAGCTGCGTCGGATTTGCAAGCCCTGTACAACTGTGGATCTAGCTTGAAATCTCTGGCAACGAAATATTGAATCTGTATAAGTGCTGTTTCGCAGGCTTCTGTCATTTTGTCCGATCCTATTTTGTCCATCAGGCACGATATCACTCGTGCGTTTCCTCCTCGTACCTTTAATTCAATTGAGATCACAATTTTATATAAAAATCGTCTTTTTATCTCATAAAATAGATTTTAAATCATTTGAAAAAATTATATTTTCTTATTCTTTTTTTTTTTGCTTACATCTCTGCAAGCCAGATCGACGACTGGCTGGCATGCTTCGCGTAAAACTGGGTCCACCCTCCAGTCCTCGCCTATGTTTGTTTCTTTTACCAGAGATTCAAGCTAGGAAAACAAGTTTGTAAATATTTATTTGTAACCTTGTTATATTTTGTTTAAAAAAATAATTTTTTTAATATTACAAAAACCTACAGCAACTTGGCACTCGCTGGTCAATCTTAATTTCCTCTGTCTTGCTCGTGCGTGTTCCATCAAACAATGAATTGTCACTCCCCCGACCTCCAGCCCGTTACAAAAAGTTGTAATATCATATGCACAGCCGTTGACAATCTCCGGCGACAGTCTGTAATCCTCCATCAAGATCTTCCTGTGGTCAAACATCTCGGTCTGACAATTCGGAGCGATCTTGCTCCCATTAGCCATGGCTGCCTCCAAACACAACAAGATCTGTGCTAGTTTGATCTCTCTGTCGTCTGAGACCAGCCTGTGTTAAATTAAACGCTTTTATTAATATTTATTTGATTAATTTTTGATTTAAAATACACATTTCAATTTATTTTTTTAAATTGTTATTTGCTTGTTTTCTTTTTTGTAATTTGTATTGTGTTTTTTAATTTGTTATGCAGTTTTCTTGTGTTTCTTTTTGTGTTTTGATTTGTTTATGTTTATTACTTAGTGTTTCGTTGTGTTTTGTTTGTATTTTGTTGTGGTTAGATTCGTGTTTCGGTTGGTGTTTCGATTTGTTTTTGTTTAGTGTTTACTGTTTCGTTACGTGTTCTAATTTGTTTTTGTTTGTTTATTGTTTTGTTTTGTGTTCCATTTGGTGTTTTTGATTTGTTTATGTTTATTACTTAGTGTTTCGTTGTGTTTTGTTTGTATTTTGTTGTGGTTAAATTCGTGTTTCAGTTGGTGTTTCGATTTGTTTTTGTTTAGTGTTTACTGTTTCGTTACGTGTTCTAATTTGTTTTTGTTTTTTTATTGTTTTGTGTTCCATTTGGTGTTTTTGATTTGTTTATGTTTATTGCTTAGTGTTTCGTTGTGTTTTGTTTGTATTTTGTTATGGTTAGATTTGTGTTTCGGTTGGCGTTTTGATTGTTTTTGTTTATGTTTTTTGTTTATCGTTTCGTTTTGTGTTTCGTTAGGTGTTTTGATTTGTTTTTGTTTATGTTTTTTCTTTAATGTTGTGTTTTTATTTTGTTTTATGTTTTGATTTATATCTCGTTTGTTGTTTTCATTTGTTTTTGTATATGTTTAGTGTTTTGATTCCTTTTTGTTTATGTTTAGTGTTTTGCTTCTATTTTGTTTTGTGTTTCGATTTGTTTTTGTTTAGTGTTTAGTGTTTGATTTTTATTTTGCGTTGTCTAGTTCAATCTCCACTCAAAAAACCAACCTGCGGCAATGGTTGTTTTTAATATCCTCCTTGCACGCCCTAACTAGACCCTTGCTAACCCTATAATCCGAGGCAATAAGTTTTTCTCGCCTAGTAAGTTGCTCCTGACATGACCTTGACATTCTCCGGTCTAGCTTTTGTTGCATCAGACATTTGTACATCAACCCGCTCCCCTGCCGGACGTTGGGACAAAACTTCAAATAATCCTCGCTGCAGGCCAGGAAAAGTTGTCGGTCCAACTTGATGTTATCCGCCTGCACCTCGGACACGCGGAAGATGTGCTTCCTACAGATCGTCTCAAGTTGCTCCACGTTTTGCTGCAGGCAGGCCAACGTCTGACCTTGGGAGATATCGCGGTTGAGTTGGAGCCGGCCGCAGCTGAACCGGTCGATGTCCCTGTGGCAGTCCTGCTCAAAGGGGGTGATGATGCTGAAATCGCTGAAGGCGATCCATTCGAGACGCTGCACGTAGTCGAGGCACTGATCCTTGAGGACCTCGCGCCTTTCGATCACGCAGGACAGATAGGAACCCGGCTTGGTGATGGGACAGCCAAGCTTGTCCACGTCGTTGCCACAGATCTCCCTCATCAGCCTCTGCATGTTCTCATTTTTTGTTGTGTTTACTATCTTTGCCCAGATCATGTGCTGACATTTGTTGTCGACTTTTGAGATCTCGCTTGTCTGGAAAAGAAATCAGAACATTTATTTCTTATTATCTTTAAAGGATTATTATTATTTTAAAAGTGGATTTATACTGTTTCATAATTTAAGTATGATAATATTATTGAGTAATATTATTAATAATAATTAATTATTAATTTACCTTAAAATTTTGAACACATTCTAAAATCGCAAGATCGTTATCCTCCTCCATCGATCCACAAAGTCTAGTGAATTCATTCTGACACTTTTGATCTTCGAGTTTGTTCGAACTTTTTTCAACTGGCGATCTTTTGTGCCTGGACAAATTTTCCTTAAACATCCAGTGAAGGTTCAAACTGCCCTGCTCATTATGGCTACCTGACGACAATAAGTTGTCAGGATGGTTGCTCACCAGTGTACAAATACTATTAACAATTATGCATTGAATTATAAATGCAGAGTATAAACGATTCGAGCCCATCTTTTCGTTCCTTTATTTATTATTTTCTTTTTTAATAAAAAAACGGTACTCCAAAATTTGTTTCTTGGCTTTGTTTGTCTATCTAATTGACACTTGTCAAAGTTTGTTCCTTAACATTTTGACAGTAGCTGTCATCTATCACTTTTTCGTCATCACAGAATCTGAAAAAATATGAAACAATGATTTCAAACTTTACAACTACTTAAAATTGAACAAATGTATATAAATTGAAACAAAAATTGTTATTTTTACGTTTGTTTTTTTTTTTTCAATTTACAGCAAAAAATTGTTATCACCTTCTATACGTCTAAATAATCTACAACTCCCAGTTAAAAATGGTCGGCCCGAATGTAATCAATTTTTTTTATCTTCGTCGCGTTGAATTTAATGAAATCTAAGCGACTCCGACTCGAAATTGACACTGGCGCATTTTTTTTCCTCCACGCTTGATTTGTGGAGTCTGAGGTCCCCTCAGACACTGGAAAGTTTTCGTCGAGCCGTGATTTTTGTTATCGACAGAAAACTTCGTCTGGTAATATAAAAGTTGCGTTGCGGAGAGTTTTGTTTTCCTGGTTTGATAAATTCTTATGTCACTTCAAGACCGAACGTTTAACGCAATTTAGCGGCAGAAGTGTTAAATGGACCGATGATGCTATAACATTTACTAGACAGCGGGACTTAACATGAACTTGGCATTTGCATCTACAGGCCGTTTTCTCAACTCGGTCCAACTTGCCCTTTATCTTATGTTGGTACTTTCCTATTATCGACTTATGGCATCTATGAAAATTTTAAAAACAAAAATTTGTTTATTCATTTAAAAATTAAAATTGTTCTCAACTTTTTAAGTTCTTCTTTTAATTTCCATTATTTAATTGGAATAAAAAATCATATTAAAAAATTGTACTTATTTTCAAATTTCAACCCTTCAGAATTGAATCATTTTTTGAATTAAAAAATTGTTGATTTTAATTTTGTTATTTTAACTTTAAATTTGTTAAAATTTGTTATCCTTGAAAAAAAAATTTACATTAAACATGTAATAAATTTTGTAATTTGTTACTTCGGATCAAGAAGTTTGAATTGTTGGAAAATAAGTTTAAAAAATTGTTATAGATGATTTTAAGAGGTGATTTTAAGATGAAAATGAAAAGTAATGAAACTGTGATGAAAATGAGAAAAAAAAGGTGTGGAAGAGAAAAAAGTTGTAAAATAATGTTTAAAAAAAATGTTTATAAAATATGGGGTACTAGTGTGACATGGCATTTACAGCGGCGGCTTTCGTGGATCTGTCCATAAAAAGCACGTTGTATTCGCGATTTGCAGAGGCATGGAGTGTGACGGGCATTCGAGGCGTCATAAAGGCAATGCACTGTAAGGAGCTCACGAGTGTACATACTATATCCCTGCCCAAGCCCCCTTTTCACTTCTGCATATGAATTCACCTCGCTTGCACACGTGCACAGCCACGACCAGTCTACACAAATACACTTTCATCCACGAGAGACCCAACTTTTTCTCCTTTTTCTTTTGCCGCTTCTTCTTCTTCTTCTTCTTCTTTTCCTTCATTACCATCGCACACCCTTAGTACTCGACACTTTTTTCCCACATTGTATCGCATGGACTTTCTTTCTTCACCTATTTAGTCATTTTTTTACTTTTTCCTTATTTCTTAGTCTGCAATATTCAATAATTTTGTTCTAGTTCAAATTTTACAGTCTCAATATTAGAATTGAAGATTAGAACAAGTCAAAGATTAGTTTAATTTTTTGCCTGTCAGATAAATGAGTTATAAAATATATATAAAAATGAAAAGAAAAATTTGAAAACGAATATTAAATTGACGTTTTTTTGTTCTTTTTTTTTAAAGGGAGAATTGATTTTGGAGGTAGAAAATTTAAAAACGAGGAAGGGGATATTTTTAATCCTGGAATTATCATTAGGAAGGATATTTTGAGAAAAGCGTCGGCTGAGAGCTTCTTAGTGGATGTAAATTATATTTAGAAACTGGAATATCGTGCAAGTCTTCGTAGAGGGTCGAAGTCTGAAAATGGATATATTTGGATGAAGCTACACTTTTGTCATTAGGGGGTTGTAAAAACCACATGGCATCTGAATCAATTAAAACTTGTTAAAATAAATTTCTTCAAATGAAAAAATTATTCAAATTAAAATTGATCGAAATTAAAATGTTTTAAATTAAAAATTTCGCTGAACTACTTTTTAACTTTAAATTTTTCAAATGTAATAAAAAAAAACAAAAATTTGATCGTTTATTAAATTAATCAAATAATTAACCATTATATTTTAATTTTTAAATTTTTTCTTAATTATTCGAAACTTGGAATCAAGATAAGGGCGGTTTTCTCCGCTTTGACTCCCTTTGTTCTCCCTCTGTTATTGAAGGAACCATTTTATCATTCATTTTAGGATGAAAATTCCTCCAAATGGAAATCACATTATCTTCAAATTAAATCAGGACATTACGAAACGATCACCGACGAATTTCATGGGGAAAAAGCTACAAATCACCTGATGAGTTTTTATACAACAAACCCTCGGAAATGGTGTTTACGATTTCGAAACATCCAGGCGCACAACAGGTAAAATAGGATTATACCCCAAAAAACCGAAGCCTTAGAAATTTAAGCCTCTCATAAAAAAACTGTTTCCCAACCCACTATACAGCCTCTCATTATTTTTTACACATGACTTAATTTTTCGACAGGGAAAATTATTAATCTATTCGTAACACAAAATTTAACTATTTTTCTTCTCGCTAATTAACTTCAAGATGAATTTCAAAAGACGTTTTGTCAAAAAAATTGTTTCATAATTTTATTATTACAAAAATTAATAATATTAAACAATAACTATAATAATAATAATAATGATGATGATAATGATAACAATAAAAAATAAGAAATTAAAAATTTGTTTTAGAAAAAAAAATACAAAATAAAATAAATGGTCCCCTGGCCTAGAAGTAAGAAAAAAAAATGAATGTTGGTCCTTGACAAGACGCCCGTGGCAGGTTTTGTTTCATGCAAACGTGGCTGAGTTCCTGGTTTGAAGATCACTCAACCCTCGCAACGCCGATGGAGTAGTCACGGCGCTCTGACTTTCTGACGCATGAATACGCCCTTTGTCCAGGTTGCGTGTCATCTTTCTCTGTTTCTTACATTGGCTACTTCCTCCTTTTTTGTGCCCTTCTCTGTAGAGCTGTCCTCGTCGCCTCGACTTAGCGCACATGCCGTTTCATCATATAAAAAAGCAAGTGGAAAATCAATAAAAGCATAGAAACAGGTAGGGACGAAAGTAAAAATCCATTTCAGTTTCAACGGTGCACAGGTGCGCCGCGTGGCGGGGATCGCATTCGAGTCCGATCGGCACGATTCATTTTTAGGGTACGGATCAAAATAGAAGGTTAAACAGGTTCTATTCATATCATAATCTGCGACTCCTTTCTCGTCGCTCACTTCTCTCTTCGCGGGTTCTGAAAGATTTTCTCTCCTCTCGTTTTCAATTGCGAGGCACAAAAATGATGCACTGCGTTTTCATCCCGTTAGATTTGAATTAGTCAACAGCTAATTAGCGCTTTGGTGTTTATTAGCTCGACATTACTGGTCGATGCCAATTCAACTCCGTTTGTATTCTCATCCGTTTTATAGAGTGGAATGATTTGATCTTTTGAATGAGCTGAACAAAAAGTAAACAAACAACTTGATACCACAAAACGCTTGTGGGTAAGCTCAAAAGTTATAATTAAAACTTTTTTTTTCATGATGACAACATAAAAAAACATTTTTTTTTAGAATTGTGTCAATTTTTAACTTCGTTTAACAATTTTATACATTTTAAACGTAAATTTCCGTTGAAACACGGCGGCCATTTTGATTGTCAACGGTTGGCAACACTGTATACAAACAGCTGATTGATGCGCTGTTGCCAAATTTCTTAAACACAAATGTTATAATTGTTTCGATCTCATTTTGAGTGAACTCGTGAAAAAGTAAAAAAAACATATTGACATCATGAATGTAACCTCCAAAAAAATAAAAATTTTGAAACTTTTTTCAAAAAGACTACTATAAAAGTTAATTAAACTTTAAAAGATTGTTTATAAACATTTGGTCTATAATTGTGTATATTTTCAACTTCGTTTGACATTTCTGAGAATTAAAAAAAAAAATTTCTATTGAAATACAGCGGCCATTTTGATTGTCAATAGTTGGCAACACTGTACGAACAGCTGATCGATGCGCTGTTGCCAGATTTCCAGGCAACGAAAGACACAAATTTTACTTGAACTGAAATATTAATAAGCCGTTAAAAAAATAAACTAGGATTTATGAATGAGATTCGTACGCTCGTTTGTGACGAGAAAATATAGACGAGATAAAAAAAAGTCCTGTTTGTATAGTAAACGGTAAAAAAAAGATATCCTTAGTGGGTCAAGAAGTAAATGAGCAAATAAGCCGTGTGGTACGATGAACGAAGGTACGAAAAATTGAACGAGTTGGGTATTCCCTGCTTGCATACATGAGTTACGTCACATGTTCTCTAAAGCGCCACCATAAATCGCGCGCTGGTGTGCGTGAGCGCGCACCTCTTTTCATTCTGTTCCTACGTGCGTACTTGACCACCCACCCACGATTCATACAGAATATACGCCGGCATGAATCGCGTCACCGTTTCAATCGAATTTTCATCGCACAAACGGTTAACAATCAATCTTCGATGGTTTCCACCCAATCATAATCTCAAAACAATCCGCCAATAAATGTTATTTTTCTTCGCTGTGTCAACACAACCTCAAAAATCCTCAAAATTGGACGAAATTTATATCTTAAAACGAGAAACAGGACGTAACCAGTGTTGGTTATCAATAACCAAATATTTACCGAGACGAAAAAAGAAAATTGAAAACTCGAGTTTCTTTTATCAAGCATTGAATTGGATGATCATAACCTCAATTTGTCTATCCTGATAAGCGGTAGACAAAACAATGGCGTTATCAAAACTCAGATTCCCTTCCTCATTGTTCAATTTCTTTAATGCAAAAAGTGGCACTTATTGTCTCGTGATAAGAAGACACTACAGTCCCTCTCCCTCCGGATTAGATTTTTATTTGAGGTTAATTTTTCTGTACTTGGCCAGAGACACTGCCATGTCTCCTGATTCGGACGACGAAGGGTTCAGGGAAATAACAAGTGGCGATTGTTTAGAGATCCGTCGTGGTTGGTTGTCTCTCAGAGCCAGGGATTTATAAATTGGAAGAAACCGATTGGCAGAGAAAGGTACACAGAGTGCGGGGTGATGATAGTTTAGAAAAGGCAAAACGAAGAAAAATAGAGAAGGAGAATGGTAATCGAGGAATCCGGGAACCGTTCGAACGATTGGCTCTCGCGCAGACAAGGTCGTTGTCCTTGGGGGGATCAACGACCCCTCGAGGAGGGATGCGCCAAAGTGGGGGATGTATGCACGTAGCCATTTATCTACGTGCGCGTTCGTCTTGCTGCACGTACGAACGTGTCTGCGTGTGCGTGTGTACGTAGACATCCTCCCCGACAGTGTCAACCGTCGACGTGTCCGTCACGTTGACGACACGCAGCCGTCCTAGGACTAGAGTCGGCTTCATCTCGCACGCAAAGCCGCTTCTCTTTTTTTTTGTTCAGAACCGTCTAAAGTGTTTCGCCATTCAGCAAAACAATTAGAGCCCCAGTGACAAAAGGCTCGATATCATTTCATTCAGTCGACTCGCGGCGTCTCTACTCAAACACAGATGTTCCACGAGGTGGAAGAAAACAACTCACACACTTTGCAACAGTGTACATTCAATTTTTGTACTTATCGTGTTTGATTGAGAAGATAACCCCATTGACGGCGAACAAACCAGCCGCTCGTTCAAACGTAGGAAATGAAAACAACATTTCATCATTCCTGCCAAGTTCTGATATAATTTGTTTACTCTAAATTTTTAATTGCAAAGGCTTTATTTACCGCGTTATACGTATGAAACAGATTTTAAATGTGGTCTGGCAACAGCGCATCGATCAGCTGTTTGTACAGTGTTGCCAACTATTGACATTCAACATGGCCGCCGTAATGATATGTCAAATATAATTTTTTGGAGTTTTCTACAAGATGTTTTTTAGGTGTTAGCTTTTTTGTTCTCAATGTACTCAAGTGATCATAAAAATTTAAAATAATTGGTTTTGGAAATCTGACAACGGCGCATCGATCAGCTGTTCGTACAGTGTTGCCAACTATTGACTTCTCAGAAATGTCAGATAAAGTTGAAAATATACACAATTATAGAAAAAATGTTTATAAACAATCGGCTAAAGTTTAACTAACTTGTACAGCACCATTTTTGAGAACATAAATGTTTTTGTATGAAATTCGGCAACAGCGCACCGATCAGCTGTTCATGCAGTGTTGCCAAGTTAAAAATTCAAAATGGCTGCTTTGCAAAAACCTATTGGAAGATTGAAAAAAAGGACAAACAATTCACTGATATTCGACTTTCTTCCGTACAACTGCTTGTTGCAAAAACTAACCTATAACTGCTTTTTTTTCGATTTGGACGATGGAAATGAAATGAAAAATGTATGAAAGTTGAATATGTACATGACTAATGACAATATTCTATTGCTATAAATAAGTCACCCTCTCTTCAGCCGGAAACAAGCTTTTGGTGGCAAATGCTACTTGTAAATGAGAGTCCCCTAATATATTAACTGTGATGCAAATGAAAAAAAAGGGTGAAAAGGGAGGAAGGAACAGAGATAAAGATAAATTATTCCGATGGTTGTCGTGAATACGCAATGGCCTTTTAGACTTTCGAATTATGTCTCTATATAGAGGGAGGTAAAATATAAGATTCGGGCAAGAAAATTTTCTTGGATTGAATTATCAGAACTTGATCGATCGGACGGATTAAAGCGGGTAATTAGAATTATCCGATCACGATCGAGTGTACAATTAGTGCAACTGAGCTCTGGCGAGGAGGTTTAATTAGGTTTACCAAACACTTGTACAGATCTATTTCGTGATGGTAAACAAATTGGAGCAACAAATTACACATTTATTTATTCAATAAGTTGTTTATACTTTTTTTTTGTTTCCTGTTGGACTAATTAATTAATTGATTAATTAAGATCATTTTCATTTCAAATAAATTAAATGAACAGATTAAAGTAATTTTTTCTAATCGGTTAATATTATTTTAAACATTATATAAATAATACAAATAAACACATGTGATATAATAATAAATATATAACATTTAATTTTCGTTTATCATTAATTGTAATAAAATGACAAAAAAAAAGTTTACAAAAAATTTCACTTGAATAGATGGCAGAGAGACTTTTGACAGGAAATAGTTTTTTTTAAAAAATCGTGAGTGTTTGGACGAGGTCAAGGGGTTAAAGTTGAGATATCTGAATGGTATCTGATTGATAATAGAGAAAGTTGAGCATGGATGGCTTATTTTTGTTTAGCAGCGATTGTGAATAAGCGGAGTTAAGTTATAACGGGCCCAGCAAAAGGACGGGACAAAGAGCGAGTGAGCAGCAATACAACATCAGAGAGCAATGTCCCGCGCGAGCAGTCAGCACCCTTTCTTAATAGGAGGTATGCAGGCCGTTACTTGACAGTACGGTTACGCCGTCTACTATCCTTATTCTTTTTTTTTTTTTTTTTTATCATGCGACGAAATCACCGTCTCGACTATCTGGCTTGGTTTTTTTGTCTCGGACTCTCTTACGTGTTCAGATTACCTACGCGGTATTTACCCTCCTTCGCCACGAGAGATATGGAAAATGATTTCATTACGCCAGACTCTCTCATTTCCCCGCGCAGTCGGGGGTCTTTAAGTTGCGCTGAATTTATGTGATTTGTCATCTTTCACTTGATCTCGCGCTTTTTGTCGTACCGATCAGTTTTGTAATATCACGACCCAAGTTTTGAATATTTTATGAACTTTATTCGAAAAAGCCAAGGAGAAATCAGGGTGCGCCGCGAGGGATTTAAACAATGTTTCTCTTCCAAATTCCTTCTCCATTTTTTTAATTATTTTTTAATTTATTTTTCACCCTGGGGAAATTTTATATTTTGTTTGATTACTTAGTAAAAAAAAACAAACAGAAAATGATATAAGAGTCGCAGAGATTTTTCTTTTAATTCAAGACAAATGACCTGGATGGAACGTCTGAGAGTCTGAAAAATAGCGTGGTTGCAGCCCAAGTGGGTTCTTGAGTCGGACATTCTCGTAAAAAGGACTGTATCCGCGCAAGCAAACGGATAACGGCAAATGTCCACTCGCCGTGAAAAAAAAAAAACCTTGACTTCGCACAGATCTGACTTTGACAATTTTTTTTTCAATTTTCAGTTGATTTAATTTTTATTTTCAGTTGTATTTTAATTGTTGTTTAAGAATAAACGAAGAGGCGGATTTAAAATTTTTCGTGGCTCAACCTCTTCGAGTATTTTGAAAGAATGAAAAATTCCTCGCGAGAAAGTTGATTCTCTGTGTATAATTCGTCGCAACCCTTTGCGTTGGTGGTTACGTCATCGTAAAATTTACTTCTCCACATAACACCTCCGCAGTGTTGGGCCCCCACGCTAGTCTCAGTGGTCCTTTTATCCGTCCTCCCCGGGTCTCTCCCTCTCTTCGCTTCTCCTTCGTCTACTTGTCTACTTTCCCTCGACGTATCCATTTATGTTGTACCGTATATCCTTCAAAACGGAAGCTCATTTTGTATCTTCTATCTGTCTAATTTTTCAACCTCCCCCCTCTCGCTCTAATATTCAATTTACCATTCTAGAAAATGTTGAATTTGACATTTGGAAATTTAATTGAATAAAATTGATCATCTATTTTTTAATGATTTTTTCATCAAGTTTTAAATGATCAAAGAAAATTGCTAACAGAAATATAAAAGCGATTTATGATTAATTAATTAGTTAGTTAATTTTGATACTTTTGAGAGTGTTTTACAGTTTGAGATAGTCAGAGTTCTGCGGAGGGAAAAAAGTCATCCTTGGTTATGATAATTCTCACAGTGAGAAAAAAAAAGTAGGCCAACTATTTCTGTTCCCTTTTTTTTCTCACTTATTTCGTCTGTTCTTCAATGCCTCACTTACATTAAAGGATCGCCGTGCAACAACGAAATTTCTCCCGTGGTTCTCAAGATATTTTTGGTTACTCAGATGTAATTTATTGGTCAAACGTGTCCTCGCTTAATCTTCATATTAGCTATTAGAAACAAAGAATAGTAATTTTATTTTTTTCGTTTTACGGATTTTATCCTATATGATTTTATATTATATTATCATTTTTTATATTGTTAAAAACATTAGAAAAATTATTATTTGCAAAACTCAATGATAGACTCCTTTTTTCAATTTTCAATAAGCTCATTAATTATATTTTTTTAATCTTAAGAAGCCCAATTCAAAAACTACTTCATTATCTCAAAGATTTTAGAATTTATAGTAGTAGAGTATACGTCATCGAGCTAATCTAATCAGTCCCAACGACAGCTTGATTTTATATAAAATTATGTTATTCGTTCTGTTTTTATTTTTCGATACTCAATTTATTTGTTCTAAGGCAATCAATTTCACGTCCATCCGGGCGACTTTTTTTTGTTGTTATTTCGTTTATGCGGACTGAAAATATGATGAGTTATGAAAAGTTATGAAAGTTCATGTTTCTGTGTACTGTAACAGACTGTTTCGCGGCAACTGCGAACGGTGCATAAAAGCGCGACTCACGTGTCCACGCGGCGGGGTAAACGTGTCAAGGTACCCGAGCAATAATAATTACAACAAACGTTGATGGCTACACTGGCTCAATTATTCGCCGCACGAAGCGTTCGCTTGCTCGCTCTCTCATTCATTCATTCACTCGAACGCACTGGCCGTCACCACCACTCAGATATACTTGGGCGCATCGAAGGCCTATTCATAGCCTTGCTTCCGAGTTGTACCGGAACCAAGCGTAACAGGAACTTCTGGCCTATTACACTTACCATTATTTTGCAAATGTTCACCTGCAATCGCTAACACTTTGAATCCCCCCCCCCCTCCTTACATTTTCATACAATTTCTCAACCCACGCCATGCATCATTTATTAGAAGGGGTTGCATCATTTCAGTTTTGTAGTTGTTATTTTTAATTTGGTAAGATTTAATTTAATTTTGCACCTTAAATTTAATTAAATTTATTTTCAATGTCGAAAATAAAAAAAAGGTGTTGAAAGTCATTTTTTGTATAATGCAGAAAACATTTTTTCGTCAGAATGATTTCTCACCAAATAAGTAAGAGTCAAAGGAGAGAAGGACCCTCGTTCATATCTTGAACTGATAACAAATAACAGTGTACATACACTTTCAAAGTCTATACCGAGTTATCTGAAGCGATCAAAGACCTACCTATACAAACATAGCCTTAATACATTCATTCGTAATCCAGAAGAGCGTAACTTCTGTCAATATTAGTTGCTTCATTTGATAGTTATAAGTCACATGCTGATATGGATGATTGAATACAGGGTGACTCGTTTGTCTTGGCCCGCAAGATAAAATGAGATATCCAGAGTACCTTCCCTCTCCTCGTTGCAAAAATAAATCAATTACTAAAATTTTGTTTTATAAATTTTAATTAGTAGGATAAGGGGATACGAAATGTAGCAAAGCAATCAGGCAGAGAGATGCAAGGAAAAAGAGGAATCACACCCACAAAGCCGCACAAATCCACCGAAACCATATACATTAGCACTGGGAGTTAGCGAAGGAACGGCCAGACAACAAGGAGGACATTATAAGGTTAACGTTGGGAGGAAGGAGGATGGTGCAAATGCACGAGGGCAAGAATAAACGGAATAAAGAAGAAGAAATGGGGGCGTAGTAACTATTATCAGGGACGGATTCATGCTCATAGCTCCCTAATCTCGTTACAATTCCTCGCTTAACTTTCAAGTCTGCCTTGACAACATTTTTCTTTTCTTTTTTTTTCGTACTTGGCCAAAAACCCTGTCCTGTCGAGTTAATTTTCTCTTTTTCGAATTCAAAATTTGTTTGATACCTTATCGGTTTTACCTCTTGTTTACATCAAACCAATGAGTGTAAACAAAAGAAAAACCATCAATTGCCATCGTTTTTTAAGGTTAAAATTAGCAAAACCTCCCTGAACGAAAACAAACAAAATTTGTCCTTTTCTGTCAGTGTAGGTCAGATATTTGTTTATAAATCTTTGTAAACAACTGACTAGGCTATTTTAGTATGAAATTGTTTTTGTAAAGAGTGCAAGTTATGGTTTTGAATAACTTGTAGAATTATTTTTGAACGTTCATATCATGTTGAAACCACTGGTCGTTGTCGGTCGGCACGAAAGTTGAGGCAACCGTTGGATCGACTGCGCCCGCATCGATCCTTGCAGAATCGAAGTTATTGCGAACAATCGGATAGATTCCGCGGGACGTCTGGATAACGTTGGCGGTCACTATGCAACGTAGTGGAGAGTTTGCTGCTTCGTCACACGATGGCGCGCCACCGTGCACGCATCCCCTGTGCCCCCACCACCTCTCGTGCATCATCGTAGCCTGGCGACTTGCTGACATGGCGTCCTAGCGTTGCATTGTCCGTGCCGTACTCGCTGCCTCGTGCGTCCCCTCCTTCTGGCGACACCCAAACCTTTGCCGAAATGACCGGGTAAGTCGTCTATTCACTGCACCCAGCTTGCATTCAATTACAACTCGACCTTTCTCTCTCGCTTGGCCTCCCATCACCTCACGTCCACTGGTCCCCTGATTACCATGCCATCCTGCAGATGGCGCTGCACAACCTGTAACATCAATCTCAGATTAATCTCGGGCGGCTAATTTGTCTTGGTTAATGTGGACCTGAGATTAATTAAGCTTTGCCAGAGATGCTTTTTAGGTTAGTTCCCTCCTCAGGACGTCGGACACTCGGTTTTGGTCTTGTGCCGAGATGCTGAGTTGGTTTTAGTCGCGGATTAGGATTCACCCTCAGAAATAGCTGGCGCGAGGAGGCAGGAGAGGAGAATTCACTTGGGAACGGATGAGACGAGTGTAGGTGTCGTTGTGTGTGCGCGCGCGCGCCGCTCGGGGTGGGAGAAAGGGAGCCGCGCCGGGGGGCGGTGTAGGCACGAAAATACGTGAGCAGGGCTCGAGTCGCAGGGTCGTTGTACCTACCCTGTGTGTCTCGCACTCAGACACGAATCGATATTCTTGCCGCGCCGTCGAGTGACGACCGAAAAAAAAAAAAGAAAGAAATAAGAACGGCAACGAGAGCGTGCAAAGTCAGTTCGCGCGACGCGTTTTTCACGTGTGTGTGCACGCGCTTCCGATGTGCCGCGTGTCCAGGATTACCATTCGCCAATCACAAGGTTTGTTTACGTGTCTCTTATTGCACCTCTCTATTTACCTCGAATCGGCAGAGTGATGGTTCGGCGGCGGTGTGGCGCCTTTCAGAAACAGAAAACCAGGATTATTGTCAAAGCGCACCTACCCGACTGTCCACTCTTTCTCCTGTCTTCTTTTTAAGGTTATGTTTCTAAGATCAACTTTCGACGCATAAAAAATTTTTGCCCCTTCAAGTGAAAAGTAGAATCGGTCGAGTCAAAAGTCGATTTCACATCGGTTCGACATTTTGATTTTTTTTTTCTAGTTTGTTTGTTTGTTTGTTTTCTCTTTTTTTTGTTTTAAATAATTGTGTTTTATTTATTTTTTGTTGATCAGTTATGTATTCAGACTGAGACATTAGGGGGGAGTGTGTCAAACCGACGGAACAACGGTGGAACTGGTGCGCGAAACTCTGGGAACTGCGAGAGGATGAGGGATAAAAAAGTGAATCGAGGAAGTGGACGTGCAGAAAAAAAAACCCCGTTAGTTAGTCGCGCAAATCCTGCCGCGTATTTTACGAAACGAGATGCGACGTTGCCAGACGTTTTGACTTTAGCGGAGGCTTTTCCAGGATTTATTTTTAGGAAAAAAGAAAGAGAAAAAAAGCCGATTTTCACGGGATCCAATTTGTGTGGACAAATTAGTCGCAGGGGTTGCGTAAATGTTGCGCCGAACAGGTCGCGATCCTCCGCCCCTCCCCGCAACTTTTCTATCCGCTTATCGAGGACGTGTCGCCGCAACTCTCGTGGTCGCCTTTATATCGCGCGACAGTCAACCGTCAAGCATCTCTCACAACTTATTCGCAATCCTCACAATCGTCATTCTTTTTTTTTTCGTCATTTGTAAAACTTGGAGAAAAAAAAACAAATGCATAATTAAGTGTCGTTTTCAAGGGTGACTCAGTTTCAAAACAAGTTTTCACTCCTCCGCCCAAAATGTCATCGTGCAAATTTCAACTGCAAAACATTGTCTCATATCAAAACAACTTGTGGAATTTCAAAACGTAAACAAATTGCACTGGTTTCAAAACAAACGAGAAAGTTCAACTTTTGTTTGACAAATGGAGATGTAAACCAAGCAACGAAACAAGGATCTGAATTCGTTTTGTTTATCAAATAATTTTGCTGACGAAACAAAACAATTTTTGTTTGTGCAACAAATTGTTTTTTTTTTAAAAACGACGTTTTGATTTACAAACAAAACTTTTGTTTGTAAACAAATGAAAAATCAAGCAAATAACAAAACAAAAAAAATTTAATTCTAAAAAAATAAAATGTTCGAATCAGGACGAATGTGAAAAGTGAAAATGGATTTGTTACCTGAAAACTACTCGTTCATAAAACGATAATTAATTAATGACGTTGAACAAAAAAAAAGGATTGGTGTTGAATTAATAATCGAGCATGAAATGAGAAAATGATGGATGCTCGTGGGGGAGAGGCATTGAAAAATAAGTCGCGTCGTTGTGAGTTTTGAAATTTGTAGACTGTGGCATTGAATGGCTAGAAAGGCTGTAAATCATGGGCCGGGGCTTGGCGTTTGCCCATAGTTTGTGGAACAGGTATCGCTGCTCGCGTCTTTGAAACAGTCAAGTGGTTGACCGAGCGATCGTTTTTCAAATTCTCGTCCATTCTAGCGTTCGAGCCCCATTGTTGCGTTTCAAATCGTTTCGGTGCGATTAGCATCAGGGGGAACAAGTGCGAATATTGTAACAGGTGAAGTAGTTCTCCCCTCGGCGCTCTCGGACCGAGCTTTCCTTTCCGTCTTTGTCGCACACCGAGTGCGACCAATTATTCAAATCACTGGTAAACACTTTTCATCTCTCCACCCCATATTTTGCTTTCACATTTTTTCCGACGTCGTTTTTCACTACTCAAAGACCCCTTTATTTTCCCATTCCAAAACAACCATTTAGCTCAATCACACAAACCCATTCAAACGCTAATGGCTCAACAATTAGACCTCTTCACATCGAAAATTCATTTTCACAACAACATTTAATTCATTACAAATCGCCATTCAACCTTCGCAAGGACACCAATCTGTTCGCCATTTTATATTTTTGTTTTATTTTCTTGTTCATATTCATGTTTTTTGTTATTGTTTTGATTTGATTTTTTGTTTTTGTTTACATTTTTTGTTATTGTTTTGTATTTTTTTTGTTTATGTTAACGTTTGTTATTGTTTTGTTTTTTATCTTTGTTGTTTTTTTTTGCTTTGAAAATGAATGATAATAAAAAACTTTAATTAATGGAAAAAGTTATTCCGTCAAAACACAAATGTTCAAACTTGAAGTCATCCGAATTGCATAACATCTGAAATGGAAATAAGTGTAAGAAAAAAAAACAGAAGAAGAGTAATGACCAGTTATTAAATTAATCCCACTCGTTTTGCACTCGCCGATAAATTATTTATTTACAACCATTTTAATTGCTGTTTTTTATGGTTTTTCATTAAAATTTTCATTTGATGATTTCATTAAGTTATAAACTTGGGAGCAGCATAAAATCGAATGCTAATCCCGTTACACCAAAACATTTCAATTTACAGGTTCGAAAAAAAGGGGATTTTTATTTTTCTTTTCTTTTCTGTTTTATTTTTCATTTGTACTGAAAATGTTATTGAACTCTGTTACAAAATCGGCCCATTATAAAAAAAAAAAAAAAAGTACCGAAGCTTTCTCCGAACGTTTTCGTAATTGGATCTTCTTTATTTATGTTTCTGTTTATGCACCTCGAAACGAGCCCTGTCATTAGCATTAAAATATGATTCAAGGATCACGATTCGTCTCCAATTATCATTTTTATTTTCATATGCTAATTGTCAGGAAAAACTTTTACCCTCGAAAAAGTGTTGGTTTAACGAGGACATGTCAAGATGGAAATTTAAAATTTTCATTTTTTAATTGAAAACAAAAAATATGAATAAAAAACAAACAAACAAATAAACAAAAATATATTACAAGACAAAAATGAAAAAAAAAGTTTATTATTTGAAGTTGAATTTTTCATTGAAACTTTGTTCTGCATATTCCTGGTGCGGGTTGGGTCGATCTGATGGGAAAATGTAAAAGTAAATGTTAGCTCCTGTCATGTATTTGAAAAAAAAAGAAAAAAAAGAAAAAGAAATCGGAAAAAGAAAAATTAGGAGCAGTAAAATGTCCTTAAGTTTAGGGAAAGAGAGAAAAGGGAGGGGATGAGGATGAGACGGCATGAATAGAATTATTGAGTATAAAGGAATGTTAAGGGCGAGTTGGGAAATGTGGATTCCCACGCCCCACTTGGTTTCGATAACTGTTTATCTGCGCTGTTGAATTTGTGGGCGAGGGTTCGGTGACACATATTGACACACTTCGCTGTCGTATCCCTTAATTATTTATTTATTGAATCAGTCGAAGAATCAAAAGGCCGAGCCATAACAGAACCCGGCAGGGGAAAGGGGATATTGACTCATAACAGGGGTTTCACAGTGATTCACTTGTTCGTGTAACTTATACACGCCGGCTGAACAAGAGAACCTGTTATTAGCCCGCACAAGGGGTGTCCTTTCGACCGCGAACCTCGCTTCCGTGTGAACCAGGGGGATGAACAATCACCGCCATTTACACGTCAAAAAAGAAAAGATTCAACCCTCAAACATACGCTGATAGAAATGAAACAGTAATTTTTAATAGTTTTTATCTGAATCGTGTGATGGTACTGACTTTACGTGTTATTTCTTGAGAAAGTGATGGAAAAATTCAACTAACAATTATTGTCAGTTACACACGAAATTATACTATTCAGTTGACAATGCTGCTTCATTTCTATCCGTGTATTATCTTTACTTATTCAATTTCAGCCCTCTTCATTTTTATTATCTAATAAAATGATACAGTTTTAATTGTTCGATTTGTTTATCATTTTGCTTCGTTTTGTTTATATTTCTATTTGTTTATCATTGAATTTTATTTTGTTTACATTTTGATTTTGTTTTGTTTTGATTTCAATTTGTTTATATTTTGTTTTCATTTCATTTGTTTACATTTTGATTTTGATTTGTTTATATTTGTTTCTCATTTATATTTGTTTACATTTTGATTTTGTTTTGATTTGATGTCAATTTGTTTTGTTTTGATTTCGATTTGTTAATGTTATGTTTTTGTTATCATTTCCATTTATTTATCATATTCTTTTATTTTGATTTCATTTTGTTTACATGTTGTTTTTTTTTATTATTATTTTTTATTTCATTCTATTTGTTAACATCTCATTCTATCGAATCGCCTTGTTTAAAACGTTTTCAATACAAAAATAAAAGATTCCAAATTATGAAGTCAAATTACAAATTCAAATTTGATTTCAAGGTTCTCATTTTTCCTACACAAGATCCTTCAGAATGATGACATAGGGCTCGGAAAACATCTAAAAACGGTCAACTCACCGTGTGACTTGATAAAATATTTTTCCACCGAAATTTTTCAACGGTACTTCTGAATATATATATTTAGTGATATATATGTATTTATTTTTTTCCCTTCAGAAAAGGATCATGCTCAGCCATTGAACTTGATTTGATCAGTTCGATGAAATTCATTAGTTTTTTTCCTAGCACTTACGTACATTTTTTTCTTCTCATTTAATTCTCATTATGGATTTTAACAAAAACTTCCATTCATGTGGTTATTTTCAATTCAATGAAAGTAATTGCAGGATGAAAATAAAAGTAAAAAAGTTTTAATAGCCGTAGAAAAACGCACTTTAACTTCTTTTCAATCGCGTTTAATTTTCTTCCATCATATTTTCGATTAAGCAATTAATTTTGATTTTATTAATTTTTTTGATTGTTTAAATTTCAAAATATATTTTTTGAATAATAAAGGACTAGAAAAATGAAGACTAATATTAGAAGTGGAACAAAATGTAGTTTCCTGTGTCAAAAAAAAAAAGAAGAACGAAGGGGGTCTATTTTAATTGAGTGAATTAGTCGCGTGTTGTGTAAAAAGCGCCCCTAGGATGAAAAATCGTGCTCCCCATGTAACCCCTATGGCCTTAAATAATTGACTCGTTGACTATGCGGGTGACCAATCGCAGTCGCCAGCACGCATTCTGCTGCCCCTTTTAATTGCGTCTGAGGCGCGGCATGAATCATGACAACGATGATAATAACCTCATTCGCAACAACCATTCCACACTATTTCTTGCGTCTTACGTGATAATCACCATCGAATCTTTTTTTTTCTATTTTAATTACCTTATCAAAAAGTAAAATTATTCTTATTTTCAAATTAAATTTTTTGTGTTTCTTAAGAAAACGAAATGTTGTTGTTCTACAAAATTAAAAATTTGTTCTTATTAAATGCTTTTTATAAAAATTTTCTTGAAAAATGGAAAGTACAACATGAAAATTATATTGTTAATATATTAATGTATTGTTAAAATGATATTTTATAATAAAATGAAATGAATTTTTAATTGTTAATATTTTCAAGGGAAAACAGTGATTTGAAATGGTTTAATGAGAAATAAGTTTTTCGCTCCACTTAACCGAAGGCGAAGGCAACAGATTGTTTGACATTTCGAAGCAATTTCGTGGAGTCAAACACAACGGATCGTCGGTCTCTTACGAAAACACATTTTCGAATTCAAACAATCGTCAACATTTATATTTATGTCTGCGCAGCATTCTCGGAAAACCTGTACACAAACTAAGCGTTATTTCGTTCGGGCCGGTGTGTTGCAATTATAATTACCCCGTTGCAATTCTAAATATGCCTTTATTATTCAACATTTTGCATTCCCCGCGCTTTGCTTCATTAATTAACACGACTAATTGTCTTTTCCACGCTCCGTTTTGAAACGAAGAACAAAAAACCGAAATTGGAAAACATCATTTTTGTAATTGTTCTTTTGTTTTACCTTTTTTTTATGTTCTTTTTCTATTTTCAGTTTTTTTGCGGTTTTAATTACGTGACAAATTTTATTGTTTGTATTGAACTCCAACAATTTTCGGGACTCCGAAAAATTATAATTAAATGCTGAGCTTGAAAGAAATCGGGGGACCCTAAGTGTAGATTAAGATAACGCTGATAAGATAATTTTCAAACAAGGAATTTGAAATGCTTCGAAATGAGGTTTCAGTTTTTAAATCGCCTTCAAATTTATATCTAAGGACTGGCGAGAGGAATCGACGGGTAAATTGAGTCACGATCTTTTTTTTTTTCTCTGCTTCGTCTTTTTTAGAAAATTCATCCAACATTTTTCCAGGACACAATTTCGAGCCATTTATTTTTGATCCGAGTTGAGTTTTCTCGTTTGTGAAATTGTTAGGATATTTTTAGAGCGTGAACAAAAAGTTACCCCGGATTTATTTTGGAGAAACCCCGTCGAGAAAAATTATATTAGTTGAAATTTAATTTCTGGGACAAGTTTTTCTTCTTTGCAACATGTGTTATACTTTGTTCACATTTTTTAACGATTTTTTTATGGACAAAAAAAGAAACAAAAACGAAATGAAAAAAATAAACGTAACAAAGTGAACAACATATAAACAAAATAATAAAGTAAACAGAACAAAAAAGTAAACAAAATAAAGTAAACAAAATGAAAACAAATGATAATAAACAAAACAAACTGAAGAAAAAATAGAAATAAACATAAACAAAAAAAAACGGTGAAAAATATTTTTGGAGACCAAAGAGATTTGCATGTTGAAATGTTGCCAAAATTGTCTTTTATTCGAGTTTTGTATAATAAAATGTATCCTGTGTTCGTCGTGATAGGGTAGATGGCGATATGCGCCGAGCCGGTTGAGGTTGAGAGAGTGCGCCGCTCACATACACATCGGCACAAAACGGACGATTGCTAAATTAACCACCTAAACGGTTTGTGTTGCAAGCGTAACGTAATATTCCTCTTTTTCGTTCGCAACTAAACCATTTTTAATATAAAAACACGCAATTCGGCCTCGCCTCCTTGATTAAATCATCATACCATTTTTTTCCACCGCCAACAGTTACCAAAACCTAAACCAACAAACAATCCAAACAGATAAATTAAAATAACAGTTAATAACAAGTTAAGTTATAAACAAACAAGACCAACTGAACAAAACACAAGGACAACGGTCAAAAATTCAAAAATCTTCGTCCAAAGATGTAAACAAAAAAAATCTTACAAGAAACAGGCTCCGGGGGTAGGGGGAGGGGGGTTCGGTCAACCAGAAACATCCCTAGGGGTGGGGGGTAGGGACCAAAAAAATCTTGCCCAAGGACTCTCAAAGGTCATTCAAAAATATCCACCCGGGGGTAGGGGGAGCAAAGGGGTGAAAAAAGGGGGTTGGAAATAAAAAGTATCCGAAAAAAAAAAAGAATCTCGAAAAAAGTTGAAGCGAAAACTAAAGAAGTGAAGGTTGATATCAAAGTGAACGAAAGAAGGATAGGAAGGGTCGGGGAGAGTCGAGCCGCGGGGGGAGGGGGGTGAGAGGGGGAGGGAGGCACGGAGTAGGGGGTTTTCCTTACTGGGTAGCGGCCGATGGGGCTGCGTGGTCGGTTGGAGTGTGCAGGGGAGAGGGTGGCATGCCAGTGGATGGGACGCGGCGGGGGCGGTAAAAAGAGAAAGATGTCTCGGGCGCGCGCGCACGGCGCGGAGGGTGGGGGTGCGTGCGGGTGAACCGCGAGAGCGAGACGCGCAGCCAGTGGCGTTTAGAAGCGTAGACCGCGCGCGCTCTCTCGTGTTCTGCCTAGTCGGCCGCCATCATGGCGATCGCCCTCTGACGACGATCAACCACGTCCGCGCGACAGTGCAGTGCAGAATTTTGGTTTGCCCCCCCGCCCGAGTGCGCCGATTCCACCGGCGGGTTAGTGTCTCAATTATTATCACGCATGCGTAATCCGCCCTGGGCTTCTGAACGATCGACCTAACCTAACGGTACCCGAAGGACACCAGTGTCGTAACAACCCGCCCATCTATTTTTTTATTTCTTGTTCTTTTTCTGTGTTATTATTTTTTGCATGAATGATGTCACTAGACGATCTGTGTCCTCTGCCTCCTGCGACGGTTTTTGTCGCATGACATCCATTGTTTTTGGTTCGGGATTGTTGGCACGCCTGTCGGGCGGGCCTCGTTGCCAAGAGCTTCGGCCCTGGAGAGACTGGCGGCGCTGACGCACCAGGAGGGTAAATTCGCGTTGTATTTTTGGTGCCACGGGATGGGCGCGCGTTTTTGCCACGGCGCGCGCTCTCACACGCAATGTGGGACACGCGGATTCACGCCGACCCCTCCCTCCCCACGCCCGAGACGATCTGTCTCTCTCGCGCGCGCGAGCTCGAGAGCTGCGCATCCCTCGCGCGGTCGCCCGTTAACTCGGCGCCAGCGTCTACCTGGTGCCAAGGCCCCTGGTGGATAACGGAAACATAACACCGCTTTCTCAATTTGTCGTGTTTTCGAAAACAATTTTTTTTTTTCATTTTTGTAAACCACCAAAATCTCTTAACCAGGGTTGGCCAATGGCCGGAACTGCTTTTTCCGGGAAAATATTTTGAGGAAAACAAATTTCAATTAATAATTTATTTTATAAATATTTCATTTTTTGTTATTATTAAAAGAAAAATTGTTGCGCAAAAATTTTGTTTGCAAAAAGAAAATGACCGGTTAAAGAAAATGACGTGAAAAAACTTGGTTCAAGTAATGTTTTGGTTTTATAGGTTAAAAATAAACAAACGTGAGATTGTTGTTCATGTTTGTTACAATTTTGGAGACTGAAGTCGGCAGTTTGATGTGAAAAAGAAAAAAAAGTTGCAAATCGAGGTCGTTGAACTTGCCATGTATTAACCTACCGTGTCTACGCTGTGAAACATTTATCGTTCTATCGATCACGAGATGCAACCCTTCATAATAATTACTTTTTCATGATTTTTGTTTCCATATTTTTTATTTACAAAAATTGACAAATTGAAACGAACAATTTATATAGTTGTTGTAAGACAAGAATGGGAACAAAATAATAACAGAAAAAGTCTAGTAATCATTATAGAGGTCATTTTCAAATTTCATTCGAATTATTCATCATTCAAAAATGATAAAATTATTATTCCGAGCGTTAGTTCATCACTTGGTTCAGATATTGTTTAAGAACGCAGCTGGTTGTACAAAAATAATTTTTCAAGTTAGATTTGTTTTTTGGATCGATGAAGAACGCAGTTAATTGCGCGTAAACAAATGATTGATGTTCTTACATTCGTTTTTGAGGATGAGAACAAAATAACACTAAAGTCTATGAATTGTTATAACGGTCATTTTCAAATGACGAGTCAAATTTCAACAACAAACAAAAATTTGTCTTTAATTTAATGAAAAATTATAACTCTGAACGGTAGATGACTTGATTCGTGTATCGATGAAGAACGCAGCTGATTGCGTGAAGACAATTTTTGTTATTCAACTTATTTTTTAGGTTAGGTTGTTTTATTTAGATTCATTTTGGATCGATACAGAACGCAGTTAATTGCACGAAGATAAATTTGTTTATGTTCCTTCATTTATTTTTGAGGTTACGTTGTCTGTCTAGTTTATAGGTTGAAAGTTTTTGATTTGGTTGAGGGTTATTGGTTGTATTGGTGGTTCGTGGACGATGACGAGGTTGGACTGTGAATGCGTTCATCGTTCCAAGCACATCCTGGCACTCCCCCAGTGGAGGGAGGCGCGGCGAGCAAGCCAAGACAAGGGACAGATAAACGCGAGCGCGCACGCGCGATCTTAAGTGTACACGCACCAGCTAAATTCTCAGTTCTCACACGCGTTATGTTTGTTACATCACATGTGACGTAGCGCGCGGTGTTCGCGATTTCGGTGTGCCCGCTGGCGCCCAAAACCCAACCAAGACACATTTGTCACGCCACTTGCTCTCGCCTCTTCAAAATTCCACGGGGTGAATGTCCTTAGCGCGCTGTCCCAGTTATCGCCACGCCGTTGTTTCTTTTGTGCCCGTCGTCTCTCTTTTCACGGCCAGCCCGACCCGCTAGAATTCCTGCAAAAATGCAAACTTTACAATTTTCCTCGTTCTTTTAAACCGCAAACATTTCAACTTAATTTCAAATAAGAACTTTTGTTATAACTTTAAACCAGATTCCTTTTTATGTCCTTTTTTTATTGTACCCGGAAACAACCTGCAAGGTGACCTTTGTTGACACTTGTTCATTTGAGAATAAATTTCATTAATTTTTAAACTCAAATTTTAGGTTAGATTTTTGGATATTTTCTTATTAAAATGATTCTTCAGATGAAATTTTGAGGTTAGGTTGTATCAAGAGATGGCGAAATTTGATTGGGCCTCATTAACTGCAACTTCTGATTGTTTGGCCATCTTTGTTTACATGATATCTGTCATTGTCACTCTGAAAACTGGCAAAATAACATTCAAAACATAAAAAATTCAGAATGTAAACATGGAAAATTCAAAATATAAATAATACCAATTCAAAATGTAAACATGAAATATTCAAAATGTAAACAATCTCAATTCAAACTGTAAACAATACGAATTCAAAATGTAAACAATTCCAGATCAAAACGAAAACATGGAAAAAAACAAAACTTAAACAGAACATTCAAAATACAAACAAACAAATCAATATAGCCAAAATAGAAAAAAGATAGACAAGCCATTGGATGGAAATAAGTTTGCGATCGTTAACCTTTCCGGCTGAATTGGCATGACTCGTTACATAAGTCTGCAGCCGTTTGGGCAAAATGATGAACCGAAGGGAACAGCGAGTTGTAATTGCCAAGTCATAATTATCGAGTTGTGCTTAGGAGCCTCGGGGCGAACAGGAGACGAGTTTTAGACGAGCGGCATAAGAAAAAAAAAAAGAGAAAAAAAGAAGCGGGGGTTTATCTCGCTGGTTTCGTGGCAGTGCGCATTCGCGATTACGCAATGCGTGGCCGTGAAAGGAGACGAGCCTGAATATTATGCCGGTTGATCGTTCGCGCACTCGTTTGTGTGACACTCGCACGTGTACGCGCATGCCCGTCGACGTCACGCGTATACACAACCACACGCCCGACAATTGCACAATGATTGACGCAGACTGAGACCTTAAGACGTGCGAAACTTAAGGATAATGTGATCTAGCCGAGGCGCAACATCCAATAGCTGACGAACAATTATTTACAATTTTTCGTCCGCCATTTTATTTTTATTCATTTTTCTTTTTTCAGTCCCCCCAAGTTCGAAACTTTGCAATATCTGTCACTCCTCCATTACGTAAATGCACGGCCATTTTTTTTCTTGTTTGTAACAATGTTTTGTTTCCATTGTATCCTTGAAGGTGGCTGTCATTGTTTTGTTTCGGGTTGGAAATAAACAATAAGCACGCACGCGCAGTAGCGACAACTACGCAGTTTTCGAGGTGGCACCTTTTTCGTCAGAATCACTGAAATTTGACACGACACCTCGGAGCGCAAAATTTTTTTATTTACATGCCCACGCCAAGGTCACCTGGGGTCCAAAACATGTAACCTTCAAATCAGAGACAAATTTGCGCGGGAAAAAACTGAAAATTTGAAATCAATTAATATCAATTAAATGAATTAATCAAAAATGAAAAGTGGAAAAAATATTTTCTGTATCCAGATGGCGCTACCGGTGCCTTGGTCAAAGGATCTGAAAATCGTGCTCTAACTCGAGTCGAAAGTTGATTACGCGTTATCGGGAACTGGCGTTCTTATCAGGTTTCGCGCTGCTTTGAAAATCGTCGAAACGGCCATAACTGCCCCTTAAAGATAAGGGGGCAGTTGTAATTGAGACGTCGATAAGAGCGCGGCAGCGGACTGTTCGGGAGGGGCGTTTGTTAGAATCGCACAAAAAGGCACAAGGCAACGGCGGATCGTGTCGCTCGACACCTACGTCCTCCAGGGTCGTACACCCACGTCGCCAACTGATGTGCTTGCTATCTTTATCTACTTATGCACGTTCCGTTTTAGTTCTGCACTTTCACGCAGGATCCATGACTGACGATATATTTTTAACTTCTATCTTATAAATCAATCGATAACCAATTTCTGTAATTTTGTTATTTTATTTTGTTTGTTTTCTTTTTTATTTATTTTTTTTTTTCATTGTTAGGTTCTTGGTTGTTCTAAACATGTAAAATTAAAAACATAAACAAATATTTCAAAAAGTAAACATTAAAAATACATAAAGTAAACATCGGACACTCAAAATGTAATCAAAGACTTCATAAAGTAAACATTGAACTTTCAAAATGTAAACACCAAGAATTCACAAAGTAAACTTGCAAAATTTACAATGTAAATAATAAAAAAGTGAACGTTAAATATTCAAAATTCAAAAAAATGAACATCAAATTTTTTTGAAGTAAATAAAATATTAAGAATTCAAAATGTAAACAACAAATTCAACAAGTAAACAAGCTTTATTCACAATGTAAACAAACAAAAGTCAGAAAGTAAACACTGAATATCAAACAGTGAAAAAATGAATGATTGTTCGTTGCTTTTTATTTTTATGGGACCTTTTGGTGAATTATTAAAAATAATTTTTTATTGAAAAATCGATGGCTCGTTTTACTAAAACGATGTTGTGTTCTGTCTGTTCCAGGTCGCAGTTAAAGGAGACGTGATATCTTAGCTCATGACGTTGGGAGTACGGAGTTGGTTATCAGGAGAAGGAGCAGGAAAAGAAACCGAGAGAGCAAAAGAAAAGACGTGGGAGAGGAAGGCTGCAACGGCGCGAGCAGTTACACCAAGTTTAACGATTAGGTCTAATGTTAGCGGACATTAACGGCAACCTGGCGGATTTGAGAAGCGAAGCAATGGCATCGCAGAGGTTTTGTCTGCGCTGGAACAACCACCAGAGCAACTTGCTCTCAGTCTTCGATCAGCTCTTGCACGATGAGGCTTTCGTTGACGTCACCCTGGCCGTCGAAGGCCAGCTCCTTAGGGCACACAAGATGGTCTTGTCTGCCTGCAGTCCTTATTTCCAGGTCATTATCCAGCTTATCACAATCTCAACAAATAACTTTGTATATGAAATTCAAAAAATTTAATTTTACAATTCGTATGTAAAATTGTGAAGGAGAATCTACATCTCTTTTTAAAATAACTACGATGATTTTTGTCGATTCGTAAATTCGTATTGTAATTATATAATAAAAAAATACATAATCTAGTATAATTTTACTATGAAAAAAAATCTAATCACCGAATATTTGCAGGCACTGTTCGTGGGTCACCCCGACAAACACCCAATAGTGATCCTGAAGGACGTGCCGTACGTGGACATGCGCAGTCTGTTGGACTTCATGTACCGCGGCGAAGTGAGCGTGGACCAAGAAAGACTGACGGCATTTTTGAGGGTGGCCGAGTCGCTGCGAATCAAAGGCCTCACCGAGGTCAACGAGGACAAGTGCGACCTGCCGAGCATCACCTCGTCGCTGCTGAGCAACCAAAATGCGGTGCCACCGCCGCCGCCGAACCTCCACCGGATAAATCAGGTCGGAGGCCAGGGCCACCACCACGTGCCCACGCAAAAGAGGTTCCACCATCTGTCGAGCCATCCCCTGCTCGGCTCGGCGCTCACGGCGCCCAAACGCAAACGCGGCCGGCCTAGGAAGCTCAGCGGCTCGTCCGACACGCCCCTTGATTCGAGCATGTCACAGGACCACCAGATGCTCGGCTCGGACCTCGTCCAGGGGTCCCCGGAGATGATGGAGATGAAGATGGGCCTCGACTTTCAAGGCGAGCTCACCAGCGGCAACGGCAACAGCAGCTCCAACAACATCTCGGCGGCCGCCAACCTCGCCACCGCCTCCAGAAAAGACGAACCAGTCGAGAACGGCACAGACGACTCCGCGAGAGTCAAACGGGAACCCGAACCGACGCCAAGTACATCTGCCCAAGGTAGAACTGTTCTACTATAGGCTTTCTCTACTATACCCTTAAAAACAAGAATGAAAATAATTTCGACAGGTTTTTTTTTCGAGTATGACTCAAATATGACCTTTGGCCACTGAATGGCCAGTTGATAGTTTTTTAAGTGGTGATTAAATCTGTGGAACAAAAATTAATCGCTATACTATGATCGAGTCACGTTTGTCCCATTGTTGGCTCTGGTGACCTACAGTTAAACGAACTGGTCCAGCTATTAAACATGACAAAAAACCTGACTTAAAAGAGAACGAAATCTTTCGGTGAAAAAAAAGGAGATATTACTTTTGTGATTTTCATAGTATATTGATCTACTTTCAACTTTTCAACGTGGTTTCTTAACGTATTAAAACTCACTCGATTTTTGAAGAAAAAAGAAAATTGTGACTTCAAAAATGGCTATTGGTATTTTTCATCTTTGAATGTTTTTTTATATTTTGCATCTGATTTGATATATTTTTTGAGAGGATGAAATTTGTAACGAGAATTTTGTTTGTACCTTTTTGCAGCCACCGATGAGTCGTTTACTCAGCCCCTCAGTAGACAAGCCAGCGAGAGTTTCAAGCAAGGTAAGAGAGCAATGAAAAGAAAAGAAAAAAAAAGAGAAATACAATTCCGGGTGGATTCCAAACGTAACTTGAATAATATCCTTCTGTACAACTAAACTCAGTAACAAGTTTTCGATGCATTGCTAATTCTTTTTGTCATGACAACGAAACGGAGTGCAATGACAAGTTGCACGTACGAAAGCATGATTTTTACGATGTCCCAACGCAGCATTAATTCCGGATGGTTCTCTCTCTCTCTTATTTTGGTTGCAATTTTCCAAAAACTTTTTCAAACATTTTTTTATATTTTATTGATTTCAGTTTTGATTTTATTTTATTTTACTTTTAGAATTCAACATTTTTCATTCATTTTTCAGTTATTTATTTATTATTTGAAATAATAATTTTTATTTTATTATTAAAAATAAATTCTAAGAGAGAAAAATTTTGTTGTGAAAGCTGAAAATTGTTTGGAGAGAACAAAATATATTTCATCGGGTTATAATGCTGCAGAACCGCGACCTCTGCATGTCAAAGTATCGCCCTTTAGTTGACAAGAAAAAAAAAAAAAAAAAAAACCAACTAAACTTTTTTGTACGCAATTTTTTTTATTGTCGACAAGAAAAATTAAAATTTAATTATGATACATTTTTATAAGTCAATCATAAATTAATAATTTTTCATAAATGAAAAATTTTTCAACTGGAAAATAATTTCGTTTGACTTCAATAATTGTTTGACTTGAAAGAAAATTAACAAAAAAAAAGAAGAACAAAAAAGAAAACTGACTAAAAAGAAAAAAAAAAGAGGAAGGATATACATCTAGACTGGCAAAATTTAAACCTAAATTGAAAGGTTGATTATTAAGAACTTGAAAGAAATCTTTTTAAAATGAACCATTTTATGAATAAGTTAATTTAAACAAGATTGAAATTTTAATTACAAACTAATTTTTTTTTTAAACTCAGGATAATTTTGTTCTAAAAATATCTAAATTTTGTCATTTTCCAGGTACGTGTATATTCTTCCTTAAATTAAAAAAAAAACAAAAAAAATCAAAGAAAAAACAAGTCGCTTCCACAAAGTATGTTCCTTGAATGCTGTAGCGCCTCCAGATCTAACCCACCACCTTTGTATGTTGTTACCGGATTTTTTTTGTACACCAATTTGTCTTACTCGCTTGGCCAATGCGTAGGCATTGATATCCCCCCTTGAATTAAAACAACAGCAACAACAACAAAAACAAAAATACAACCGCCGGATCTCTTTTTTAATACCTCTGTTATACGTTTGATTTGTCACATGTTTTTACGTTTTATACTTTTGAATTACAAATCATTCGATTGATTTATTCTCGTTACATCATTTATGATTCTTGTTATTATTATTATATTTTTTTTGTCTTTATTATTTGTATGCAATCAGACAAGATTTGTTTGTTGTCTAACGATGTGACTCCCCTCGCAGCCCCATCGGCGCTGCTTATTTGGCCGTTGGTAAAAGGAGGGGGTGGAGCCAGCTAGCGGTGCTTACAAATTTTTTGTCAAAAAAAAAACGCTGGTCAAATTTTGTCCGTTCGTTCGAAAAAATTTGAAACTAGAAAAACCATAAGGAAAATGATTTAAAAGAATAAAAAAAAAAGGAACAAGCATGTATTGAGAACTTTTAGGTTTTGCTGGACGACGACCAGTTGTCCCAATATTTTTGTCGGTCGCGACGAAACCAAAAGGTTGATTACGAAAACTGAAAACCCATCGAAAGAAACAAGAAAAAAAAAAGACAATTTTGGAAATTAAAAAAACAAAATTTGAAATGAAAACAAAAAATTTGAAAGAAATTTAAACGAATGATTAAGGAAAACGAAAGTTGATGAAAAATGGCGTTTGCAAAGTATAAGAATGAAGTCGGTGGCAAAGTGATATGTTTTGTATCGATGAAATTTTTGCGTTAAGACAAAGCATATTGTGAGAGTGCTTGAGGATCGAAGGTTCGGTCGATGATGTGACACGTGTTACTTGCGTTCTCTTGCCCAGGTGAGTTGAGAATTGAGTCACCTATGATCTCTGACGTTGCCTTTGCACGGGGAAGCAAAGGATTGGGGAGGCCAGCCGTTCAAACACGACTACCACTTAATACAAAACTATGCTGCTGTTTTTTACTACTACTATGCCGGTCGCCCTCGTTTATCGGCTTTCCATTCATCTCTGCACCCCCCCTACTACCCCTGTTTATTTTTTTTATCTTTTTCTTTTTTTTTCTTTTTTTAACCTCGCTGCACCTGCTCTTGTAACTTGACGATCGCGCGGGATCAGAGAAACATTTTGATTTTTGATTCGAAGGTCCCGATAAATGAAAAGAAAAAATATTATAATTGGTTACTGTACAAAAATTAAATCACACGTTGGATTGGGCTTATAGAAAATCTATCTTAAAGAAAAACAAAATTAAAATTAGGACTGAAATTTAATTTTTACAAGAGATAAGTTAAAAATTATATTTGTAATGCAATTTTATAAGATACAATGTTAAAACTTATATGAGTAAATGTAATTTTACAGAGAAAAAAATATAAAATTACAAATGTAATTTTACAGATAAAAATGTAAATTTACATGATGTTTAAAAAATTTAAAAATATTATGTAATTTTCTGTTTAGTCAATTTTTTTTTGATATTTTTGATTTTTTTTAAATATAATTTTCGTCGGGTCAAGAGCAAGTGAGAAAAAAGATGTGATGGGGTTTCACAATTTTTTTGTTTCCTTTTACCGTGTAAAGCACTGTATTTTTTTTCTCTCTCTCAATAACGTGTACCTGTGTGTCTTGCGTGTGATTTTCACGAGTGTTTTTTTTCTACGCCACGATCGGAATATCATTTAAAAAAAAAAAAAAAAAAATAGAAACTTGCTGATGTTTTGTGAATGTGGTTGACGGAAGAAGAGATCGATCGCGGACGATTCGATTAAAAAACGGCTACAAACAAAAAAAGCTGCTCTTCAGTTGCATGAAAATATCAAAAATAAATATAAAAAAATCTCTATGGCAGAGACAATCCAAAAAAATGGTACCGGGGTGGGGGGATGAGTGGGGGACCAAAAGTGTGAATGGAGAGTGTGAACTTGAAAGATGAAACATCTCACATGTGACACACGGGCACATTCTAGCATAAATTTCAAAAATTGAAAAAAAAAAACATTTTTTTTGAAATAAAAAAAAAATAATAAAATCGAAAGCAATCTCGTGTGACGCGCAAAAATTCGCGATGATTCTTTTGCTGGCTCTACCCTTCCTCTTGCTTCCCCCTACAAATGTACACATAGTTTTTATATTCTATCTTTTTATTTGAATTTTTCCCCCTTTTTACAATCAACTTTTCTTCTTTTTTTGGATATCTCTTGTATATAAAATTAATAAAAAAAAAATAAAAATAAAAAAACAAAAAAAAAAGTTTAAATGTTGAAAAAAGTTAGAAATAATTATACAATTGATAGTTAAAAAATTAATTCAAAGTGAGAAAATATTGTTCTTGAAAATGTTAGACTTTAAAAAGATTTAAAAAGAAGAACGAGTTTCAAAAATTATAATTAAAAAAGGAATAAAAGAAAAAAAAAGGTTGAAAATGTGATTGAAAATGTAGAATCAGTAGTTAGAAAAGAAAATAATAAAAAAAATTAATTTGGTTTTTGTGTTAATGACTAAAGATGACGAAGGGTTTGCCTTTTCAGAAACGGACGACGGTTCGAGCGACGGCGGCCAGATACGCATCAACTTCGAGAAGTGTTTTCGCAAGGAGTACCCGACGTCTTTAAAAGCGTCGGACGAGCCGGCCCACTCGGACACGGAATCGGATCACAATCAGGGTAAGGCTGTGGCGAAGGACAGCTACAGCAGCAGTGCCATTTTGAATCTGGCCTCGGCCGACTCGGACATCAGTCAGAGCGACTTCGAGGGCTCGTTCAGGGTCGAGAACGAGCGCACCGGCGGCTCGGTGCGCGACTTCTGCGTCAGGGAGGGCGACCTACACCGCTGCACCGTGTGCCATCGTACCTACACTCATATCAGCAACTTTTGTCGACACTACGTCACCTCGCACCAGGCCAACGTCAAGTACTTTCCCTGTCCGGTCTGCTCAAAGGAGTTCACGCGCAAGGACAACATGGTCGCTCACGTCAAGATCATACACAGTCAAAAGAGCCAGATGAGCGCCAACAACTACCCCCATCAGCGGTAGAAAAGCCCCCCCAAGCCCCATCCCCCGAGCTCTGCTTTGCGTTTTCTCTTTCTTGCCCCCTCTCTTGACCCCGCTAACCTTCGACCCCTCGAATCTGTCCAAAGTTCAGAACACAATTCTAAATTGTACATTTTATGAAATTAGGTTTTTCCGGTCGGACTCATCTAGTATTTGATTTTTATTTTTTTTTGGTTGATTTATCTTTGTTGGACTTTCTTGTTGGTAACTTTAGTTTCATTTTTTTTTTTTTTTTTTTTTTTTTTTTTTTTTTTTTTTTTTTTTTTTTTTTTTTTTTTTTTTTTTTATTTTATTTTTATTTTTTCTGTTCTTTTTTTTTTTTGTTTTTTTTTTTTTTTTTTTTTTTTTTTTTTT